>JAYESA010000018.1:37552187-37647187 GCA_036927795.1 Iris macrosiphon | reverse complement strand
TACCCTGAAAATGGGTAGCACAAAAATTGATGTACTCTTTAACAGTTCAATCAGAATATTTGTTCTCATATTCTGATATGGCTTGTGTCCAATTATTGATTGCTTGGTAACGCTTAACTAAAAGAATATTATTTATGTTTAAAAAGTAACCATTTGAGGTGAAAGGTTCTCCCATAGCTCCAGTTTGATAATTCAGATGACCCCAGTCATCTTTCTCAGTTCTATATCTTTTTTCAAAATTGTTACTACTATTAGTAGTAGCCATTTAAATCTAGACTGGTTGTAAAAAATTCGTCATCATCCTTTGGTTTATTAAAATCATCCTCTTCTGAGGACTACTCAAAGTTTTCTATGACTAATTGTTCATCAATTGTCATAGGTAGAGAGTAATTATTTCTCTTAAAGAGTTCTCTATATTTTTCATAGGGATCTCAATATATATATATATATATATATATATATATATATATATATGTGTGTGTGTGTGTGTGTGTGTGTGTGTGTGTGTGTTCTTTGGGTTCTTTGGGTTCTTTGGGTAACCCGAGCCCAACCCAATTTTTGATCGGGTTCAAACAAATCCGAATTCGAGCCCGAAACCGAGTATCTTCAACCCTAGCCCAACCCATTAACGGGTTTACCCAATCGGGCTCGGGTTTAGCCCGCCCAAGTTGCACCCTAATATGTGGGGATCATTATGCAAATAAGACAAAGTTAACTAAACAAATATATGTTAGCAACTAAAATGAAAGGATATAAAATGGAGTATATTTATTTTTTGTATCTCAAGTTTTCTGGAAAAAATATTCCAAAACATTTATACAAGATTAAATCACAAGATATTTTGACTGCACACATATCCAAAAGAAGCAATAAATAAATGAGTATAGATATATTTAACGATGTGATTGCACTAAAATTATTTATTCTACTTTGCTCAATGAAAGATAAATTGTCCATTCATCTGTATGTCATCAAATCCTGGCATAGCATTGAATAATGTTGTTCTAATTAAGGGGTGGAATATATGCAATAATTATTGAATTTCTACATAATTTAACCAGCTAAACTCTTCCAAAAGATTATTGTGCTTGTTCTTTCTAATTAACATTTCAACTTTGAAACTAATTAGTAAATGAATTCATATGTAAAATAAAAAAATTAGAAGAAGGAAAGTAAAGTTAACATAACCCTAATTACCTGCAATGGCAAGTAGAACACACACACACACACACAAACACATACACACACGTGTGTGTGTGTGTGTGTATACATGTGTGTGTGTGTGTGTGTGTGTCTCTATATATACATATAATCCTCACCGTCGCTGACGATCAGCATCATGGGAGGCTATAAAAGATTTAAACTCATTCTGGAGTTCATCAGAGAAGCACAACGTTCTTTGGAATGTGTTGACTTTCAAGCTTTTTCAGCTAGGATGAAAGATCACTTCGATGCAGAGCGTGGACTAGAGATGGGCAGTAGGTTACAATTGTGGAACGATCTCCAATTCCTATTCGAACCGGTGTTCGGACTAGAGATGGGCAGTATGTTACTATTATAAAGAGGCTTAAAAACTACTCAAAAAAAGCCGTTTAAGCCGTACGTATATTGTCACTTAATTAATAATAAAAATTCTAAAATTCTTCCAACTATCACCGTATGTATTATAACGACCCGCTCCGTCCAGTCCAGAAAGCTGATTCAAACGGCGCAAGTGCAACGACCCGACCATCGAGCTCAGCGAGATGAATCATTTAATGCAAAGGCATTTAGACTTGGCCCTTCAGAAGAATTCAGACTTATACTTTCAAAAGGGCGCTTGGAGTCTCGCTCGGCCGATGCGATACATCGCTAAGGTGGGTGGCTTCGGTGAAGCTGTCTTTGCTTGGCCTTCACACTTAAAAATAGAAGATACATGCTAGTCGCTAGGCAAATCACTGATCACATGCTAATAGAGTTCAACGCACATAGCTAAGGGAATAATCCCACTCCTTATCTGTTGTGTAGAACATGCAAATAAAACTGATATTTTAGTTGGACCTCACATGGTACCTTAGTTTTGTGCAAAAGTAGACTTCGCTTATGTTTCTAGTAGACCATTTACATATTCTTCGTAGTATACTTCTTTACATGTTTTATTGCTCGTCACTTAGATTATGCTACAATCTGGAAGACTCGGAACATGGTTCACTCTGTTGAGGCAAGAAGACTATCGAAATAGTCGTTCCGAGCCAAGTAATGAAAACATGAAAAGGCTTCGGAACCATAAGGTCGCCAGGACAGTTTTTTCACACCAGGAACTACATAATAAAATATTGAAAGTATTGAGATGTACTGATAAATGAACTGCATGGAACTGTACTGAGACATGAATGACTGAACTGTACTAAGAAGAGAACGACTAACTATATTGAGCAACGACTGAACTAACCTGAATTAAACTGTACTGCACTGAGAAAAGATAAAAGATAATAACATGCATGGTCACGGACAACTCGTGCACGAGGTACTGCATTCCTCGGATGATCGTCGTGGCACCGGGATTGTGTTGGCCTAGGAGGAATTCTGGAGTATTGTCCCAGGGGTGGCTAAGTGTAGATAGTCCGCTGGGGGCAACATAGTCCGCTGGGGGCAACGCAAAATTAGGTAGTTGGGGGCCTTGCTAGTTCACACCTACTCTTGGTTGCCTAAGTCTACCCTTTTTATAATCTCCTACTAATAAAGGGCAGAATGATGTGTGGCGTGCAACATTATTGTTCCCTCCGCAACACTCCATCTTCGTCCTGAGAATAGTCCTTTATGGCTATGCCAGTGACCATTTCATATAGATTAAGTTTGGCTCGGTTGAGGTAATCCGCGTGCGAGTTTACTGCATTGAAACAAGTAATCTGAAACATTGGTGAACACATCTGAGTTGAACACTTGATATTTGTGATAAGAGTTTGATGCACACCACTTTGTACTTTAGATATATGGTTGCACGATAAGTTATCTAGCTCGAGTGTAACACGCTTGAGGTAAGAACATATTCACAACACTAAGTTTTGTATGCGCACCATTTCATTTTGTTTCATGTATTATATGCTGGTTAACTTGGTTTACTCTTGGGCAGGAAAGGGCGTATGGTAAGTTGGTAAGTTTTGCCAGGTTACTCTTATATCGCACGGCGCACTGCAACACGAGTTAGACTTTATATCCTATGCGATGAAACTGATCCTAAGGCAAGACTAGAAAGATAACATAACAGATAGTGCATGTAACTAATTCAACGTGTTTGGTTTTGTTGAGTTGGGCGAGAAGCCTCCCCACCAGTGTATTCATGTACTAATAACCCATCAAATTCCTTACAAGGTGCGGAAGAAACTCGTTCGGTGTAGAGTCTTCTCTCGTGTATGCTAAGGCGCAAATCTAACTCTAGAGCCTTGGAACATTGCGGCAGGAACTGAAGCACCATATGTCACGTCCCAGTCCCAAAATACGTAGGACTAAGAATACGTAACATGCCAGCTACGCATTGGACCAGACTCTGGTCCGATTCGAATTCGTATAAGCTGTACTAGAATGGTCACTATCTATATAATCAAGTAAATATAAATATCTATGCCTCAATCCACAATAAACGGAATATACAAGAATGAGCTACATGCACTAAAGTCGGCCGCCAGTAACACATAAGCTCGAATAGACTCGAGAAAGGAATATGAGTCTATAAAACTAGGCTATATCAGTAGAATAAACAATATGAATAATAACCATGACTCCAAAAGAAATGATATAAGTACCTGGCACCAATTCCTGCAAGATAAAATAACACACATCAGCAACTCCAGGCAGGCTCCACAACGGTCTATGCTGCAAAACTGGTAAGGGACTAGGTCCTCAGAGGGACGTAACAAGGTACAAGAAACAGCATGCCAAAATAAATACAGTATATAAAATGTAACAATAGGGCAAACTATGTAACCAGCTATGTGATATGCAAATGAGAGCATCACTAGTACTCAGGTTGAAACCACTTCAAGCTCTGTGTCGGGGAGCCGGTAGCAGTGATATCATGTAGGGGGCCTAGCTCTATAGTGGCTACGGCACCGAAATAATAAATATATATATATAATCAGCATGTAGCCTGTGTGTCTCTCCCCACCCAATGTAATCATACATCTCATGTTCACGACGTCTAATATCCATAACACGCAAGATCATGACCTCTAGGTAGTACAATGAGTCATAATAATATCTATGTACATGCAAAATCTACGTCACGAATCCTGTAAGCCTATACAGAATCACCATGAATAACTCAGGAAAGATTATGTCTCATGAATAGTGTCAAGTATCCTATGGTATGACGTACTTGATAAAGCAAGCACAAAAATAGGATCGTAATATCAACTCTCTAAGTGACGTTATACGACTCCGCGTACGACGTCGACACCCGAATATTATTCAGACGTTAAGCAACGTCTCCCGGTCCTAGGTTGAATATGTACATCTCAAGAGTATATATATATATATATATCTATATATATATATATATATATATGAAGAACTCAAGCAAATAATATAATATGAACTACTGCAAGTTGGCAAGATACACTTGCCTAGGGTTTGAATTCCTTCAGTTGCTCCGGTGTATGTAAAATCTCCAGGAACGCCTCCGGATGCTGAAATAAACATTACCATCACTCTCAGAAGATATAAAATAGCTGGGATTGCCTACCCATAAGTCCAATTTGGAAACAGGGACAGAAATGACAGTTTATGGTCAAAGCGGGGTCCACATGTGGCATACTTCACACCAAAAAATATGCCAGAGACAAAGTTCTCCAAATTCGTCAAACTTAGTGTCTACAAGTTTAGAATGATGATACGAACCCAACGGAATGTCCAGAACTGGATTCTGATGAGTCGGTCACAAAATCGCCCGTCAAGTGGAGCCGCGGGGCCCAGGATACGGGATTTCATCAACGTTCTCAGAATCGAACCAAACTTGGGTCACAGGACCAGCGTAATGCTACGAATCCAATGGAGTAAGTTTTGTTGCGAAACGACAAGCACACACGAAGTTACAACGAGTTTCAGAACAGGCCCGATACGGGACATTTTTAATGGATACGCGTTGATTTCGGTGTGCACGCACATCCAAATCAACTTCTGTGAAATCCCATACGTCATCATTGACGATGCACACCTTTAGGTGAAATTCGCACAAAGACCAATCGCCTCGTTTAGTGGGACGCACCCAATTTTGGGAGAAATTCGGGATTTGGAAACCAAGTTTTTAGTCAATTTTACCCGCGAATAAAATACAACATACAGCAAAATAAAATAAACTAATTATAGGGTCTGAATCTTGGTTAGGTTGTCCAATTAACTTTTCAAACATAATTTACAAATAACAAACAGGTTGGGAGTAAATCGGCCATGAACTTGTGAGTTCGGGACGGTTTCTGAATTCCAGAATATGTAGGTTTTTTCTCCTATTTTGCGTCGCGTTTTGCGACCGACACAGGACGCGATACCCCGAACTATTTGCACGGGGTTCGAGATGGTCACATGGTCTTCGCACAGGATTCAACAGAATGAAATTCGGATCTACATACAGGGAGTTAGGATGGGAAGATGGGTACCTTGTTGATTTCTGTTGTCGTGATAGGAGGCGGCACGGCGGGGCACGGGGGCAGCGACGACATTTGCTGAGGCTGCTGTTGCTGCTGGTGGTGGTCATGGTGGGTCGGGGAGATCCCCGGAGGAGTCGCCGGAGATCGGGGTCATCGTGGTGTGCGGGGGCGGTGACCAGAGCGATGGCGGTGGCGGTGGTTTGGTGATGGCGGTGGTGGTAGTAGGGGGATTAAATAGGAGAAGGAAGGGGAGGCGGTTGCGGGGAGGCCGGAGCGGGGGTCATGGGCCGAGGAGTCGGGGCGGGGGCGGGTCGTTCGGTCGTGGGCCGTGGAGCGGGGCAAAGGCGGGTCGTGCGGCCGACGAAGTCGATGGTGGGGGAAATCGTGGGGGAATGGGTTTTGGTTACTGGCGGGTCGGGTCGGGTCGGGTCGGATCCGATCCGACCCATTAGGGTTAGCTCGGTCCAGTTGGGTTCAGTTGGGTCCAGTTCGGTTTGGTTCAGGTTGGTTCGGTTCAAGCTAGTTTAATCAAAAATAGTATTTTTAGCTAATTAAAAATAGTTTTTGAGCCCAATAAATTCCAAAAAAATTACACAACATCCAATAATTAATTATACACCCAAAAATATAATTTTTATAATATTTTAATACTTAATTTAATACATAAAAATATTAATCCCTGAAGGACATTTATAATAATAAATAAATAAAAATCACAAAAAAATTCAGAAATTTATTTTTAAAAAACAGGTTGTTACAATCTACCCACCTTAAAAGAATTACGTCCTCGCAATTAAGAAAGCAAAACATAACCGTCAGCAGAGATGATGCGGTTGCAAGATATGCTGGTTGAAGCACGACACAAGAATAAAGAATCATGAACAAGGAGAAATCGAGAGGAAGGGTGAGGGATTTGTTCAAGCAGAACACGTTGGAAAGAAATAAAAACTTTTCCCTAGGCAATGAGAGATAAGTAACTCAAGAGTAAAGGAGCCTGGTTAGAATGAAGATCAACTACAGCTTCTGAAAACTTGGGTACCAGTTACTAATCTAGACTAACAAGTTCAGGCTAACATAATACTAGGCTTAGGCTAGGGCAATGATCTAACAGGCACGTGATAAAGCATTACTAGGAATAGATAGCTATGATAAAACTCAAATCTTACTCGTATTCGCTATTCGTCGAGTCTGTGCGTCCTCCACTGTCATCTCAAAAGCCGGTCCACGCCCTTGCTGTGGTGCCCTCTTCTGTTGCTGGGCCTGCTGAAAGAGTGCTGCTCGTGATCTGCGTGGCTCTTGGAATATATCAAGATGTCATCAATTAACACAACCATGAATTTGTCCAAGTACTGATAAAAAACTTCGTTCATCAAACTCATGAATACAGCTGGCGCGTTTGTTAAACCAAACGGCATAACTAAGAACTCATAGAGTCCATACTTGGTCCCGAAGGCTGTTTTCGGTATATCCTCTCTACGCACTCTAATCTGGTGATAACCGAATCTAAGATCTATCTTTGAGAATACACTCGCACCACTCAACTGGTCGTATAGATCGTCAATGCGTGGCAGGGGATGCCGGTTCTTGATGGTTACAGCGTTCAGTACCCTGTAGTCAATACACAGGCATACCGTCCCATCCTTCTTCGGCACAAATAGTATGGGTGTAACAGCTGGGTCATAAGATCTAATTTTGATACTAAAAGTCACAAGACAACTAAGGATTTAACCACTGTGGCCTGCTACGTAAGGTTCCACTTTCTTAAGGTCATAATACAATTTTCTGTATCACCATCATGAGCCACATCTGATCCCTAGCATCTAACTATGTATTCCATAAAGTATTCCAGTGCATTAGAATTAACCATCTTTCCTTTCTTCCAATACTTCCAAATTACTTTCTACCTTTAAGGAAGGGTAATGTTTTATTAGTTCTAGGCCTCTGATACTATATTCAATTCTCATTCTAAACTCTACACTAACTCTAGCATATAGGAATAACCTATCTACTATCATACTAAGAGTAACCATCTTCTCAAAAATTTATATCCAGCATATCTTCTTCCGCCTTGACAAGGGTCTTCTTCTGGAGAAAACACCGTGCACGAACATTCATCTCTCCGAAATAGGAAGAGATGATAAACAATAATAAGGATGTCGAGGGGATTAAAAGAGTACAATTATGAAGTCCAAGGGCGATAATCAAATGCTAAAGAATTTTTAAGTCAGTTGTGGATTGAGATGCTAACACTGCTAACTTTGATTACAGGCTCGCTCAGTACCAAAAATTAACCAAAACGATTTAATCAGGACCTTCATGGGCCACCACAAAAATATGTCACGCCTCATTCCCAAAATACGTAGGACTAGGAATACGTAATATGCCAGCTACGCATTCGACCAGACTCTGGTCTGATTCGAATACGTATAAGCTGTACTAGAATGGTCACTATCTATATAATCAAGTAAATATAAATATCTAAGCCTCAATCCATAATGAACGGAATATACAAGAATGAGCTACATGCACTAAAGTCGGCCGCCAGTAACACATACTCGAATAGACTCGAGAAAGGAATATGAGTCTATAAAACTAGGCTATATCAGCAGATGAATAAACAATATGAATAATAACCATGACTCCGGAAGAAATGATATAAGTACCTAGCACCAATTTCTGCAAGACAAAGTAACACACATCAGCAACTCCAGGCAGGCTCCACAACGGTCCATGCTGCAAAATTGGCAAGGGACCAGGTCCTCAGAGGGACGTAACAAGGTACAAGAAACAGCATGCCAAAAAATACAGTATATAAAATATAACAATAGGGCAAACTATGTAACCAGCTATGTGATATGCAAATAAGAGCATCACTAGTACTCAGGCTGAAACCACCATAAGCTCTGTGTCGGGGAGCCGGTAGCAGTGATATCATGTAGGGGGCCTAGCTCTGTAGTGGCTACGATACCGTAATAATATATATATATATATATATATATATATATATATATATATATATATATATATATATATATAATCAGCCTGTAGCCTGTGTATCTCTCCCCACCCAATGTAATCACACGTCTCATGTCCATGGCGTCTCATGTCCATAACACGCAAGATCATGACCTCTAGCTAGTACAGCGAGTCATAATAATATTTATGTACATGCAAGATCTACGTCACGAATCCTGTAAGCTTATACAGAATCACCATGAATAACTCAGAAAAGATTTTGTCTCATGAATAGTATCAAGTGTCCTATGGTATGACCTACTTGATAAAGCAAGCACGAAAATAGGATCATAATATCAACTCTCTAAGTGACGTTACACGACTCCGCGTACGGCGTCGACACCCGAATATAATTCGGATGTTAAGCAACGTCTCCCGGTCCTAGGTTGAATATGTACATCTCAAGAGTATATATATATATATATATATGAAGAACTCAAGCAAAAAATATAACATGAACTACTGCAAGTTGGCAAGGTACACTTGCCTAGGGTTTGAATTCCTTCAATTGCTCCGGTGTATGTGAAATCTCCAGGAACGCCTCCGAATGCTGAAATAAACATTACCATTACTATCAGAAGATATGAAATAGCTGGAATTGCCTACCCATAAGTCCAATTTGGACACAGGAGCAGAAATGACAGTTTCTGGTCAAAGCAGGGTCCACGTGTAGCCTACTTCGCACCGAAAAATGTGCCAGAGATAAAGTTTTCCAAATTCGTCAAACTTAGTGTTTACAAGTCCAGAACGATGATACGAACCCAACGGAATATCCAAAACTGGATTCCGATGAGCCGGTCACAAAATCGTCCGTCAAGTAGAACCGTGGGGCCCACGATACGGGGTTTCATCAACGTTCTCAGAATCGAACCAAACTTGGGTCACAGGACCAGCGTAATGCTACAAATCCAATGGAGCAAGTTTCGGTGCGAAACGACAAGCATACACAAAGTTACAACGAGTTTTAAAATATGTCCGATACGGGGCATTTTCGACGGATACGCATTGATTCCGGTGTACACGCACATCCAAATCAACTTCTGCGAAATCACACACGTCCGCATTGACGATGCGCACCTTTAGGTAAAATTCGCACACGACTAAGTCGCCTCGTTTAGCGGGACGCACCCAGTTTTGGGAGAAATTCGGGATTTGGAAACCAAGTTTTTGGTCGATTTTACCCGCGAATAAAATACAACATACATCAAAATAAAATAAACTAATTACAGGGTCTGAATCTCGGTTAAGTTGTCTAACTAATTGTTCAAACAGAATTTACAAATAACAAACAGGTTGGGAGTAAATCGGCCTTGAACTTGTGAGTTCGGGACGGTTTCTGAATTCCAGAATATGCGGGTTTTTCTCCTGTTTTGCGTCGCATTTTGCGACCGACACAGGATGCGATACTCCGAACTATTTGCACGGGGTTCGAGATGGTCACGTGGTCTTCGCACAGGATTCGACAGAACGAAATTTGGATCTACGTACAGAGAGTTAGGCGAGCGGGAAGATGGGTACCTTGCTGATTTCTGCTGTCATGATAGGAGGCGGCGCGGCGGGGCACGGCGGCGGCGGCGGGGTTTGCTGAGACTGCTGCGGCTGCTGCTGGTGGTCGTAGTGGGTCGGGGAGGTCGTCGGAGGAGTCGCCGGAGGTCGGTTTGGTGAAGGCGGTGGTGGTGGTCGGGGGTGGTTTGGTGATGGCGGTGGTGGTGGGGGGGGTTTAAATAGGAGAGGGAAGGGGAGGCGGTTGCGGGGAGGCCGGAGCAGGGGTCATGGGCTACGGAGTCGGGGCGAGGGCGGGTCGTGCTGCCGGCGGAGTCGGGGTGGGGAAAATCGTGGGGGAAAGGGTTTTGGTTACTGTCGGGTCGGGTCAGATCCGATCCGACTCATTAGGGTTGGCTCGGTCCAGTTGGGTTCAGTTGGGTTCGGTTCGGTTCAGGTTGGTTCGGTTCAAGTTGGTTTAATCAAAAATAGTGTTTTTAGCTAATTAAAAATAGTTTTTGAGCCCAATAAATTCCAAAAAAATTATACAACATCTAATAATTAATTATACACCCAAAAATATTTTTTTATAATATTTTAATACTTAATTTAATACATAAAAATATTAATCACTGAAGGACATTTATAATAATAAATAAATAAAAATCACAGAAAAATCCAGAAATTTATTTTAAATTTAAAAAAAAATAGGTTGTTGCACCATATACATGACATAATGTAGTGGAACATCGCCTATGTTTTATCCCAAGTTGTAAGCCGCTTGGCATATTTTATTATTTTTTGAGAGAGAGAGCATGAGCGATTTGTAATCTCGGCCTAGCGCCGCCTGTAATACTTATTCAATATCAATAAAGTGAACTATTTTCCTATATACTTGTGTTGTTCAAATTTTTGCTGCATTGGGACTATCTATGCGACTGTGTCTTAGCATTTTATCTGCCGTTTCAGGTGCTTGCCTTGCGCAGACGCAACTTAGGCTCGCGCGGCATCACGCCCATGCGAGTACGTTCAATCCTGCGGGACCAGGACGTGACATGTATATCCCTCGCATAAAAAAAATCTTAAAATCCTTATAATTAACTGAACATATATCCAAAATCTTATAAAAATATATATAATAAATATAAATTAAAATATATTTAATATTCAAATCATATTTAAACTAAGTATATGGTATTCTCTAAACATATATCCAAAGTTAAAATATATTCAAACCATACTTAAATTATTTTAAATTTTTATCTAATTTCAATAATGTCATTTTTTTCTTTTATTTGGTATGTGCATCGCACGTGAGAAATATGGTATATAACAGGGGTATAATCGTGAAAACGAGTATATATGGGTGATTCTAACCGAAATATGGTGTAGAATGTGCATAGATTGGTGCAGTGGCGTAGATTTATGGAAAAAAAATATTGAAATGTTATTATGAACGAAATCGTGTATCAAATGCTCGTCGGATGGTGAAAACGAGTATAAATGAGTGGTACTAACCGAACTATGGTATAGAATGAGTGTAGATTGATAAAAATGTGTTTAGATCGGGATTCTAAGCAAAATATGGTATAAAACAGACGTAGAATAGTGAAACGAGTGTAGATGGTGATTTTAACTGAAATACGATAGAATGAGCGTAGAATGGTTAAAACGAGTATCGATGGGTTATCCTAACCAAGATACGGTGTAGAATAGACATAGATTGATGAAAATGAGTGTAGATAGGTGATTCTCAGGGCCGGCCCTGGCCCAGGACGGGCAGGGCGACTGCCGAGAGCCCCATGGGCCAGGAGGGCCCAATTTTTTTTGTTTAAATATATAAATAATTTTGTACCTAAAATAGAACTAGTATTTATCATGGACCCTTCTTATCACAAAGAAATATTAGTGTAGTTATTATTACAGTAGACTTGCACATAAGAGGTTCATAGTTCAAATCTTGCTGGAGGCATATTTTTTATTTTACTTTTGTTTTATTTTTTTTACATTATGTATGGAACCTCATTTTGAAAGTTCGCCCCGGGCTCTCATGAGCTCAGAGCTGGCCCTGGTGATTCTAACCGAATTTATGGTATATAATGAGCTTAGACAGGTGAAAATAATTATAAATAAAATTAAATGTTTTTTTTAACTACCAACATATGTATATCCCTTATGTACAAAATCTTACAATCCTGATAACTACATGAACATATATCAAGAATCCTATAAACGAATCCAAATTAAAATATATTCAATATATAAATCATATTTTAACTAAATACATAATATATTATCTAAATATATATATCCAAAGTTCTACAAACATGTCTATAACAAATTTTAATTAAACTACATTAAAATAATATTTAAACTATTTTAATATATTTTAAAATTCGATCTAATTTCTCAATAATATCAGGGATTTTTTGTATGTGCGTGGAACATGACTAATACTATTATAAAGAGGCTTAAAAATGTCTCCAAATGAGGCATCTGAGCTGTATGTATATCCTCACGTAATTAAAAATTAAATAAATAAATAAATTCTAACTAATTATTTAACTACCTAATATTATCTAATTATAGATAAATACCTCAAACTAATGTGGTTAAGGTGGAAGGCATTATCCTTAGTTGGATAAGTTCAATTCCACAGGATAGCGGTATCTATAAAAAAAATTAATTTATTTTTTAACATTTTTTTACGTGCGTGCAATGTATATGCACGTTACTATTACTATTTACTATTATAAAGAGGCTTAAAAACGACTCAAAACAAGCCGTTAAGCCGTACATATATTCTCACGTAATTAATAAAAAAATTCTAAAATTCTTCTAACTACCACCGTATGTATATCCCTCACGTAAAAAAATCTTTAAAAAAAAATCCTTATGACTAACTAAACATATATCTAAAATCCTTAAAATATATCCAATATTCAAATCATATATAAACTAACTACATGGTATATTATCTAAACATATATCCCACGTTCTACAAATATATCTATAACAAATTTTAATTAAAATATATTCAAATCATATTTAAACTATTTTATGGTACATGTGATAATATAGCAAGTATATATAAAGATGCTTGAAAATGACTTAAAATGAGTCATTGAAGTTGTATGTATAATCTCTCGTAATTAATAATAATTTTTTTTTCTAAAATCCTTCAAGCTACCACCGTAGGTAAAAAAAAAAAAATAATAATAATCCTGATAAGTAAACTGAACATATATCCAAAATCATATATATATATATATATATATATATATATATATATATATATATATATATATATATATATATATATATATATATATAGTATTATTATAAAGACTAGTGATATTCACCGTGCGATGCACGTAATTTTTTTTCCTAATATAATTAAATAATTAGATTGTAGTTAAAATTAAATTAAATTAGTTAAAATATAATTTAAATTAAAAATTGTTATAGATATGTTTTTAGAATTTTGGATATATATTTAGATAATATCATTTAGTTGGTTTAAATATATAAAAATAGTTTAAATTGTATAGGAATTTAATTAGATAAAAATTTTGAAATTTTTACGTGAGGGTGAAGGATATACACACGTGACACTTATTATTATTATTTTTAAATAGGTTGAGAATTTACAACCGGCTTGGACGGCTCACTTTTGAGCCGTTTCCAAGCCGCATTATATAGTAGAAGATATATAGTAGAAGATGTTTGAAAACGACTAAAAATTAGCCGTCTAAGTTGTATGTATATCCTCACATCTCTACTCTTATAATGAGGCTTGAAAACGGTTCAAAATTGAGCTGTCTAAGCCATTTGTAAATACTCCACTAAAACTGTGTTTGATTGAGTTTTTTTTCATGGAAAATATTTTCATCACAAAATTTCCACCAATTGTAGTGTTTGATAGCTTATATTTTTCATGTAATCATTTTCCAAAAATATATTATTTTTCATATTTTTTTCCAAAAATGGTGGAAAATAAAACTTGTCCAACCCATAGAAAAATATTATTTTCCATGGAAAATAATATTTTTCTTGAAAATAATGGCAATCAAACACCAAATTAAGTTTTTCATGATTTTTTTTCAAAATTCCATAAAAAAAATTCCTAGGAAAATAACTCCGTAGAATTAATTTCTTTTTCACATATTTTCCATCTTGCAATCAAACGCACCCTAACTATTTTTTAAAATAATAACTAATTATTTAACTACCTAATATTATTTATTTACAACTAAACAATTCTAACTCAAGTGGTTAAGGTGGGAGATATTTTTTTCATTGCTTGAGTTCGATTCCTAGGAACAACATTATTTATAATAATTTTATATTTAAAATGTTTAACAATTTTTTTACGCACGTGCAATGCACGTGCATGTTACTAGAAATTAATAAAAAAATATAAAACCTTTCTAATTACCACTGCATGTATATCCCACGTAAAATAAAAATCTTCTAATTACCACGGTATGTATGTTACTCGCGTAAAATAAAATATTAAAATCTTATAATTACTGAACATATATCCAAAATCCTATAAATATATATAACAAATTCAAATTAAAATATATTAAATATTCAAATCATATTTAAACTAACTACGTAATATTATCTAAACATGTATCCAAGTTCGCATATCTATATCTAATTTTAATAAAATATATTCAAATCATATTTTAATTATTTTTTATTTTTTAATAATATCACGTGAACATAACTAGTATATACATAAAAGAATCGGTTTCCGAAGTGTAAAATTATTTAGAAAAAATTTATTAGGCTTAATTTCAACTTGATACCGTCAACTATTCAAGTTTTTCAACTTGATATCATAAACTTTAATATCATATCAATCACTACCTTTTAGGGTTGAGCATTATTCGGTTTTGGACCGAAAACCGAACCAAATCGAACCGAATAAGAGATTCGGTTCGGTTTAAAAAAAATTCGGTTCGACTTCGGTTTTGAAAATACTAAATTTTTTTATTCGGTTTCGATTTTGGGTTTCGATTTCGGTCCAAAACCGAAAACCGAATAAGAAAATATAGTTTATATATATATATATATATATATATATATATATATATAGAGAGAGAGAGAGAGAGAGAGAGAGAGAGAGAGAGAGAGAAGGGGGGTATATACTACAGGTATATACTAAATATATCTAGAAATATTTATTTGCTATATATATTAAAGAAAGTCGCATATAAACCGAAAAATCGAATAAACCGAAAACCGAACTGATTTAATTCGGTTCGATTTGGTTCGGTTATTGTCTAATTCAGTTCAATTTCGATTTTGCTTATTCGGTTTTCGGTCGAATTCGATTATCCTTATTCGGTTCGGTTTTGAATCGAACCGAATCGAACCGATGCTCACCCCTACTATCCTTAACTATTGAATATTTTCAAGTAGATACCCTTTGTCATTTAGGGGTTAGTTTTTAGTTCCGACAAAAATAAATAATAAAATTTTGACCAAATTATCCCATATCATCTCTTTCTCTCTCTCTCTCTCTCTATCTCTCTCTCGCTCTCTCCGCCTTCCGTCGTCGTCATACTACCCGCGCTGCTACCGTTGTTGCCTCTGTCCCTACCGCCACTTCCCCCTACCTCCCTGTCGCTACTGTCCTTGCCCAGTTGTCGCTGTTGCGCTGGCACCGCTGCCTCCGCCTTGCTACCGCCGTTGCCCCTCCCAGCTGTCGCTATCTGTCGCCAACGTCGTCACCGTTGCCGTTATGCTAAAGGGAGAGGGAGAGTGAGTTTGAGAGAGAAAGTAGGTATAAAATGAAGATATTTTTGTCATTAAGTATTTTTTTTTCGTTAACACTGTTAGGATGTTAAGTTGTACAATTATAGTTGAGGTATTAAGTTGTCTAATATTAAAGTGTAAGCTATGTAGTTGAAAAACTTAAAATAGTTGAGGGTAGCAATTGAAATTTAGCCAAAATTTTATTTTTTTTAACTAAATCGAACGGAATGGATAAATAGGCCTCAATAGATTGTTTCCCAGTTCTTTCTTCTCTCTCCCCCTCTCCTCTCCCTTGATCACATTAATAGGGATTGATTGGGGAGAGGAGAGAAAGACAATAGCCTTTTTCTTATTCCAATTGCTTCCAATATTTATACATACTAACAGCTCCTCTTCCCCATTAGTATCGACTCCAGAGAGCAATCAATCATCATGAACGAGAAGGCCTCCGTCACCAAAGAACTCAACGCCAAGCACAAGAAGGTAACATCGACCTCTTCTTCTCGTCTCGGGCCTAAAAATCTGATCTTTTTGATACCCATATCGTCAATTTTGAGGGGAAAAAAAGAAGATCCGCGAGCTTCGGATTAGGGATCCGTGGGCTCTTGAAATGGGTTCTTGATTTGGTCTGGATCTCGGTCCTCGGTGGTTCAAATTTGCCGAGGAGCTGATTTTCTTGCGAAAAATCTCATCTTTCCGTATGGGCATCTCTTTTTCAATTGTTTTAGATCGATTTCTGATAATTTTGAAGACCATGCTTTCAATTCATTGTAGATTTTCTTTGTTTCATCTGCTTTCAAAGAAGAAATTGACTGTGTGGCCGCCTTATGCCGGATAAGGAGCAACTGATCGAGATAGATAATTGAGCACCAGCAGGAACATACATAGACCTATTTGTCTTCAAAGAGTTCAACCGCCCATATCCCCTCAGCAGCAGGCTAAAAAGAGAGGCAAAAAAGAGTTGACCTTTACAAATAATATTAAAAAAAGAAGATATAGGCTGAAGTAATGCATAATGTTGAACAAATTAGAACTTGAGAGATGCAGTTGTAACCCGCAAAATATTGGTGTAAAGAGTACTGGTGAAGTTCTCATTGGTGTGTTAGATGCATGATGGTTAGGGCAATTGTTGGATATTTTTAGTTTGTAGGTTTCTCTGAGTCGTGGAGATATGACCATCTGTGTTATGTCTTGTTAAAACTTAAAACTAACTCCGTCATGCCTTTCCGGATTTATTTCTATAGAAGTGGTCGAGTGTTGAATCCATGTAAGCTACCTGCGCATGGAAGTAGATTTTACGCAGGGATTTTCCTTCTATCACAACATAACCTTTATCCCAATTTTTTTGCGTCGGCTATTTAAATCCTTCTCCTCAATTCTGCTTTGTTGAGGGCTGTTCTCTTTGTAACGTTAGCAAATATCTTATTCTTCTTTGCAAATTCAATCCAAGTTTGTTTAGGCCTACTTCATGTTCTAGCAACTCCTTTGACTAAGATCCTATTGCTCTTCCTAACTGGTGCATCTTTTGGTCTTTGTTCAAATATACTGATTTCTTATATTATCTTTAACCGAACTGCTACTCATCCATCTTAGCATTATCATTTGGCCTACGCTCATTTTATGGACGTGTTTCCTTTTTTTACAACACTTCGATCCATAAAACATGGTTGGTATTCCTTACAATTTTAGAATAAGTTTAAGTGCGGGAGAAGCCCTTGAAGGTTTATTATGACATGAAAAAAACTATTGTGAAGAGTTGGACGAGTCTATTAGTTACTCTATTTGAAATTTGAGTGGTCATTTATTTTTTTCAAGCACCTTTTGTATAGAGCAGATGTTAGGTCTCTAATGGAGCATGTAGTTTCAGCGGATTGGGTGGTAAATCGAGAATTTGTTAAGCAATCCAAAGGGTGATATCCTACCCCTAAGAAGTCTTATGGAGACCAACAAAGGTCTGTATTGTACGTGAGAAAGGAATGAAGAAGACTTGAGATACTTTTGTGTAATGGAGAAGGTAATTATCTGGATGTTGTCCCAGAGTAGAAAGATAACAAAAGCCTCTCACCAGATGGGCCATGCATTTGTACTATGAAGTTATTGATCTGCCATAAATCTGTTTTCCCTATATTAATTTCTTTTGTTCAAGTGATCAATTTTGGATTGGTTGCTGCTGCTTACTCAATCTGACGGATCGTTTCCTTTACCAGATCTTGGAGGGGCTTCTTAAATTGCCAGAGAACAGAGAATGCGCGGACTGTAAATCCAAGTAAGTGGCTAACATCTCACACACGTATACTTCTATTTCATAGCTGTTTGCATTTGTCATCATTGTCTAAGCCATTTCACATCTGAAGTTGCTTAGGGTGAAGAATCACTCAAAGCTGATTAGTCTTCATGTAGAATTAGACAGATTGTTGATATTGGCTGTCTACACTTTTTAATTGCTAGCATTCACTCAATATAATGACCACTGAGAACAATCCATTGTTAAAGTTACTACTAATATCTTGTTTTTTGTGCATTTAGAAAACAATGAATTTCACTTTATTAAACTCAAGGGATCTCTTCTCCTGGACTATTGATGTCCCTGTGGATGAAATTATTGAACTTGATTTGCCTTTGGGTTCTTTTCCAATTAAATTAAAGGTCTGATGATGAGATTTGTAGTTGCTAATGATGACCTTGAGTGCGATGACTGTTTACTGTTGCAAAATACCTGTCTTTGAACCACATTACAACGTCAACAAGAAAACTTTCATCCCAAAATTTTTGGCATTGATTCTTCTAATCATTTTCTTCCATTCAGATCTCTATGGGCCATGTTTTTTTTTGTAATATTAGCAAAATCATATACTTCTTTACAACTTCAATCCAAGTTCGTTTAAGCGTAGTCCTGTTGTAGCAGGTAGCTCCTTATAAAATTGCTCCTTATAACTGGGTGTATCTACTGTCCCAACGATCCTCTTTTCTCATCTTTTCCTCTACTAGTTCCACTCTAACTTTTCACTAATTTTCAGACCCACGTTCAACGTGTTGCCACTCACTATCTTAGCATTCTCCTTTCACTGATCCATGAAGCAGGATACTCTTAAACGAATATAATACTTTATTCTGCATTATTATGAAATCTCAAATGACAGTTTAATGTTTGTTATGAGACTTCAAAGTTTAGGGCAGATTTCATGAAATTGTAACTCTAATAAGATTGAGGATTTTTTTTATACATATCACTAACTCTTAGTTATAGGTTTTACGGGTTCGGTGAATCTTCATTTGAAGAGTTTTTTTTTTTCGTTTTTGTGATAGACATAGAGCTCATTTATTATTATATAATATGTTCATTGATATTATTATCGAAATCTTATATTATTCTTGAACCCCAAACTCTTATATTGGGTGTTTGAGTCTAAATACTATGTATTGTTACCTGCCTCAAATAGTCAAATATTCCTATTTCCTCTCCTAGACATGTTATGTTTGGTATTTCTGTCGCTGATCTATATTTTATATGTTGCTTTAAGTTCCATTTGATTTCCTTTCTATTGCACCTTATTCTTCCTTTTTACAGAGGCCCGCGATGGGCGAGCGTGAACTTGGGAATCTTTATCTGTATGCAGTGCTCTGGAATTCATAGGAGTTTGGGGGTTCACATATCAAAGGTCATATGTAATTTCTAGTTTCATTTATGATATCCTTTTTGTATGGCCAAGCTACTTCGATTTGTTAGTCATTGCAGAAGATATAAAGTTTAATAGTATCAGGTTGTATTTTGAAGGATATTTACTACACTACAACTTGTAACTAGTTTTGAGTCTTTTGACCAAGTAAAACTTACTATATATAATATTTTTCTGAAGTTAGCTGCAATTGGCATCCCATACTAGTTGTAATTTTGACGTGGTTGTTTGTTTGCAGTATTCAATCAGTAGGACTCATTTTCACATACTGTTACGGATTTACCTTATTACAAATTCTGCCTTTAGTGCTGTAGCTGTTAGCACTCTGATATCTTAAGTTAATTATTTACTCGATGGTGTCTTATAAGCTTGATTTCTCATTGGTAAGCAAGTAATATAAGTTATTCACATTTTGCTTTGTTTGTACTTGGTATAGGAAGGTTACAAAACTTGTGTAGTTAGAAAAGGTGATTCGTTTTCCAAACTTTTATGATGGATGCATTTCCTGATGAGAACTGTAGATGTTATAAGGCTCACAAATGCATTTTCTGGCACTATGTTGTTATCACCTACAATATACTATACGGCAATGTTTAATCCTCTCGTAGGCATGTTAGTCTGAGATATATTTGCCAGGTGGTAATATGAGAGAGGCGATTAACAAATTTGCATAGGGATCAAGAGAACATAACCAATCTATGCCCCTCTGTTGAGTTATCTCTATACATGCTTGATTTTTCATTGTATCAATAGCTGGCTGAGAAATTTTTGAAAACGAGAGAGACGAATCCTCTTAAACCTTCTTCTTTCCTAAACTGGATTATAGGTTTACTCTCCCACCAGAATCCCTATACAAAAGAGCTAAGCTCCTTAAAGTGGTTTAAGAACCTCAATTAGGGGTTGCTCAAGGCTGCCTAGTTCAGTTCAAAAATAATGCATTCACTTTAATCTTCTTAAGAAATCTTCTCATCTAATATAGTTTTTTTTTCTTTATTTGGTATCACATTTTTTTATCTATTCTTTTTATGAATTAAAATAAGATGAATTACATAAGAGGGCGTTTGGTATGCGGAATACTGTTATAGCCGAGAATTCTATATTTCCGAAATCAAATTTCCTGGAATTAAATTCTTTGGAAAATTATATTCCCTTGTTTTGTGTGTAGATAAATATTCTCGGGAATATATAATTCATATAAAAATATATAAATTTTTTGATTGATAATTAAATATATTTAATAGTTGTTAGTCTTTGTTTGTAACTTTTATAGCGTAGTTGGTTAAGATGATATGTTAGTATTCTCGGGAAAATGGTTCAAATTCTATTGACATCATAAATATTGACCACCGCTTCCGTACTGAACCTAACCCAAACTCATCCTGGCTACCCATCCTAACTACACAAAAAAAGAAAGGGAAAAAAACAAAAAAAAGACATTTTTTTTAAAAAGAAAAAAAAGAAAACAACGAAAAAACAAAGGAGAGAAGATAAAAAAAAAAAGAAAAAGAACCAAAAAAAAAGAAAAATAAACTTTAAATAAGAATAGGAAAAATGATTTTTTTAAAATCGAAAAAGAAGGAAAAAACCAAATAAAAAAAGAGTTTTTTAAAAAGAAAACAATAAAAAAAATCAAAACATGAGAAGACTTTAAAAAAGTATAGAAAAAACAAAACAACATTTTTTTTAAAAAACAAAAAAAAAATTTAAAGAAACAAAAAATGAAAAAAAAAATCTTGAAAACAAATGAAAAAAAGATAACAAAAAAAAAAACCAAAAAAATGATAAAAAGAGAAAAAAGTTTAGAAAAAACAAAAAACAATTTTTTCAAAAACGGAAAATAATTTAAAAGAGGAAAATTATAAAATAAATTTCTTAAAAGTAAATGAAAAAGATAAAAAAAAAACGAGAAAGGGAAAAGAAGAAAAAAAATAGATTTTTTTGAAAAAAGAGTAGAAAAAACAAAATATAAAAAAAAAACAAATTTTTTACCCGAATAAAAAATATACCCACCTATTCTTAAGGGATTGGATTCTCATGTTTTGTGGACAAATTATTTACCTGGACATTCATAGTTACCGGAAATAATTTTTTATAAGCCAAACAAAATATGGGATTAAGTTTTCCACCCTTCCTCGTACCAAACGCACCCTAAATGGTTTTGTTGCTTTAGTCTACTATTGTAATCCCGCCCTTCTGTCATATTATTTCATTGATGTTGTATCTTGTTCTTGATGTCATGCATAATAATCCCTTCTCCATCATGTCTAAGATAGTATTTGGTGACAGACATGATGGAAGAAGATCAGCTTGTACCATATCATGCTGAGATAACACTAACTAGGATGACTAGAAGAGGGATGTATTAGCTAGGAAGTGAGAGTTGTAGAGATGTTGAACCATGTTGATATCCTGATTCATCGGAACTTCATATTGTGTTCTATTTTAATCTAATCAGTGCCATGGATATAATACATTAGACGATAATCTTTATAGAGTTTTTGCATTAGATCTCTTTAGTATGTGCCCACTGTTCTAAAAATTGACCTAGGCGGTGCCTGGTGCCAGTCCGATGTCCGCCTAGGCCTCCCCGACCCCCGACTTTGCATGTTTTGGAGGTTTATGGATGTTTTCACAATTTTTAGTAGCTTTTTTTTGGGATTTATTTATTTTGAGCCGCGGCCGCCTAGGTGGACTAGACGCTAGGCATCCGTGCCCGCCTGACTAGCGCCTAGCGCCTTTTACAACTTTATATGTGCCTGATTGATGGCCTATAATCAAAGAACTTTGAGCATGTTTGATGTATATTTATATTCATTGACTGCCATTGCAAACATGCTTATTGTTCTGTTTTGAGATGCTCTTTTGCTTCAAGATAATGCCTTGCTGTCACTGCACAAATTTAGAGAGAAAAACACTTCTGCATATTTTTGGTTTTTTTGTTGTTGGGGTGGTGTGTGTGTGTGATGCAGGGCTGTGCGGGGAGGTGCACTCCTTTATTCTTAATATCTATTTTTTCTTGTATTTTAAGGGTGCTGGTTTTAGGTCCTCAACACCCCCCCCCCCCCCCCCCCCCCCCCCCCTCCTCTCCACGATGTGTGTGTGATGCAGGGCTGTGCGGGGAGGTTGAAAGAATTTACGTGGGGAGGGAATAAAAATTATGCTAATGGAATGAAATAACATCCACTCCTTTATTCTTAATATCTATTTTTTCTTGTATTTTAAAGGTGCTGGATTTTGAGGGTTTAAATTTTCTTCTTCCATTTATACCCTCATAAAAAACGTAATTACTACTACTATCTAAAGTAGTCTTATACCATATTTACTCTTTCTCGTCTTTGTTGTGACCAGACAATATAAAAACAGTTTATTGGTCTTGAATTCCTAATCATCAAATTGAGAGAGACAATATTCCCTTGCTATGACCTGATAATAGACAATGATATTATTTGCTTTGGGAGGGTTTTTGTTTATATTTACTCTCTCGTCTTTGTTGTGACCAGACAATATAAAAACACTTTATTGGTCTTGAATTCCTAATCATCAAATTGTTTTTGGGAGGGTTTATGTTTATATGTGGGCATATAGGCAATTTTTTTTGTAAAAAACTTTCATAACTGCTTGCTAATCAATTGCCAAGCATGGGTTAGACTGGTTTAAAAACCTCTACTTAAAACCACCCAAAATCGGACCCTTATAACCGCTCATAACCGGTACTTTAAAAACACTTCATAACCGCTACCCCAACAATTGCCGAGCAGACTCTTTTAAGTTTTTTTACATCACATGCTGATTTGATGTGAACTTAGGGTTTATGCAACTTAACTAATCAGTATTTGCATTGTTATACATACAAAAAGAGAACTCAAATCTAATTATGTATGTGTTATCTACTGCAGGTAAGGTCTGCTACACTAGACACATGGCTACCGGAGCAGGTTGCATTTATCCAAAGTAAGCCTTTTCATTTGTGATTGTAGTTTCTTGTTATTTGTTAGATATGGAACCGGCTTTTAGTTTGTTAAATTAACCATGTCACCATTGTTACCTTATTTACCTGTATTAATCTCTCTCATCAATGACCGCCTTGCAGCAATGGGAAATGAAAAGTCAAATAGCTACTGGGAAGCAGACCTACCACCAAACTATGACAGAGTTGGAATTGAAAATTTCATTCGTGCGAAGTATGAGTTTCTATATCCTTGAGAAACCACATTTCTATGTCTTCCTCTAGTAACTTCTTGAAATTATAAGTCTTTTTTTGAGATGCCTGGCGTAGCGCTCGGGACGGACTTTGTGCACTCTGCATTGCATGCCTTGAAATTATAAGGTTAATATTGCTGTTATAACTGAAAATGAAATTGATCTGCCAGATATGAAGATAAAAGGTGGATACCCAGAAATACAATATTGAAAACTCCTACAAGTGTAACAGAAGAAAGGACTTATGAGCCTAAACAGAAATCTAGTGATAGAGGTGTACATAGACGCTCCTCCAGTGTTGGATCTCCTGACGACCAGAATAAGCTTACACCAGCTTCTGCCAAAAAACCCATCATGGTGGCTCCTAAGGTTATCAAGCAGGTAGCCTATTTTTTTTTTACTATGAAAGTTTACTTCCAACCATTCTATTGATGTACATTGTACCTGATTTAGCTTTCAATTCAAGTTTCTTTCTTTACAATACGCTGTGCAACATCTATATAAATACTATTAAACTTTGTGCATAATTGCATATATTGGCCATGCCTATATGATATACTTGTATAATCTCAGAAGACTGTTGATGTGTGACTAGAACTCAAGTAGTATTTCCATAATTTGGAAGTTATGATGATATCAGACAAATGGAATAGATGACTAGTATACCACCCACCAAAAAAAGAGAGACGATCGGCGAATGTATTGCTATTTACTTTTCAAGATTATTTCCATTTGTGATTATAAATCTCAACTTGGCAAACCTCATTTAAAGAAGTACTACCAGAGAAAATTCTATCAGAATGTATCAGAGATTAAGAGAGCTATCTAATGCTGTTAGAAAATTCAAGCACCTTCGTTCCCCATTAATTTCCTTGGTTATAGTGATCTTTGACTTTCAACATCTCTTTTGTTAACAACTTGTTATAGACATCCTACACTAACTACTGGAGTGAGCTTAAATTTGCTTAGGGATTGTTTGGTAGCCCGTAAATAGAAATCCATGCAACATATGTTGCATGTAGAATTTGTTGATGCAAGTGGTGTGCAAATCCATTGTTTGGTTGCATGTAAATGATGTTGCTGTTATTTGGAATGTTGTAAATGACATGTATGGTTGCAGCTTATGTTGAGGTAAATGGAAATATATTGTTTGGTTGCGACATTATAACATTAAAAGAAGAGAGAATCTTTGGAAATGATGTAATTGGTGTTGCAAATGTTGTCGTAAGTAGTGTTGCGATTATTTTGGCCGCAACATACGTTGTGGTAGTTGGTGGAAATGATATGATTTTTGTTGCACAAATTCTACCATTTACATCAATCCAAACATTGGAATTGGTGGAAATGGTGCAACAAATGTTGCATGATTTCCCTTTACAGCCAACCAATGTCCCCTTGGTCGGTTGGATTTTAAGTTAAATTTCTTCCTTCAACCTGATATGGAACCTATTTATAACCTAAATTACTTCAAAGTACCAATGTTTAGATCTGGTTGGTTTACTGTCCTGCATTGTTCTAAATTTTGCTAGGCGGAATCGGTGTGGCGGAGGGCCGCCTAGTCGGCCGAACATATTTTTATTTTTATTTTTTTAAAATCTGAAATTTGAAATCCATAATACAAATTTAAAATCCAAACATGTTCTAACTTCTAAATCCATTAGACAATTCATAATTTTTTTTTGAAATTTCAAATTTAAAATTTTTGAAATATGAAATTCCAATATTCTAAAATTCAAATCCAATCTTAAAACCCAAACAACAGATCCACAATACAACTAAGCATAAAAAAAATCAAAATAAAAAATCGAACAGCCGCACAAGGCCGTCTAGGGCCGATCAGACGCCTAGGACCGCCGAACAGAGGGTTTTTGGTGCGGTGGACGGCGGCATAGCGCCTAAGCTGCCGCCTAGGCCGATTTTTAGAACACTGATGTCCTGCTATTTTGTTGAATTCTTCATAATTGTTATTGATTATAAACTGGTAGATGGTGAAATTGCTACGTATCTTTGACATTGGTCATCACATTAGAACTGGATATTTCAAGGGTAGTTCTACTATAGTACTAGCACACCAATAAGTTAGGTGAAACGTAGATGGTTGTAAGACGATCATACTTTATTATGCTCTTGAGATTTGTGAATAGCAATATGACAAGTGACTGGATAAGAAATGATTGCATTTTCGGGTTAACAGTTAAAAGAGGTATCTCCAGTTGGGTATAGGATGAAGAAATTTGTTTGAGATAGTTTGGACTATCCAATGGAGACTAATTGGATTTGCTGGTCATGAGTTAATATATATAGAAGTTTCTGGTCATGATTGCTAGTTGCATTCATGCTGGAGGCCCCAATTACTGCTCATAAGAGCTTTGATTTTCGTTGTTCTCAACTCCTAATTTACTCATTGAGAATGGTTTCAAGTACTACTGTATAAAATGGGGGTATTTGGCTGGTCCGAGATGCTTTAATATATCAGACTAGTTTGCTGATGCCTTACTATTTATCACATAATTCCAAATAGGCTGCAATTGGCTAAGCCTTCCTATATTGCGTAGCTCTAACTTGTTACTGTGTCTCGTTCAAGAACCTGATACTTACTGTGTAAATAATTTATCTGTTCCATGTCAATCCCAAAACTATGAAATTCTCAACCACCACTTCAAATTTAAGTTTTTCAATCTCGGTCTTTATTGATATCATCCTCACTTTCCAATCTCGAGTATCAGTTTGGCATCTTTAGGTTGAAATTTTGTTATTCTCTAAAATGAAAATGAAAAGTCAGCAAAAAATAAACAAAAAGGAAGGTTTTAAATCTCTCTCTCACTATAACCTCAGTTCTCTGTCCCATTCCATATTTGGTCTTCGTATGTAATTCTTAAATTAGTCCATTGGTCAACGTTCAGAGTCTTTCAACTTTTGCTATTGCATTTTCTCTATATCAGAATAAAACTTCACATGTTCATATTTGAATGCTTATTGATGTGGTATAATTAAAACTTTTAGGTTCACATGGAAGCAAAGGCAGAGCCAGTCTTGCCAAAGGCTGGTGCTCCACAGTCTCCAGAGACTCCTGCCAAAGTTGATAAACCACCACCAAAAGTTGAAGCTGCATGTCCTAAAGTTGAAACACCGCTAGCCCCACCTCCAAAAGTTGATTATGCCACAGATCTTTTCAATATGCTTTCTATGGATTGTCCAAGTGGAAATCATTCAGAATCATCTTCCACTGACAATAACTCATGGGCTGGATTCCAGTGTAAGTTCCATTCCATTTCCTTTACAACTTGTCATGCATAGTGAAATTTTTTCTTCCTATACATAAATTATTTCTACTACTTTCAATCAACTGATCGTGACATCATTAGAATTTGCAGCTGCGGAAGCAACTGGTGCAGAGAACAACACTCCGAATCCAGTGGAAAACAAATTCCAGTCTGAGCGAGGAATCATGGACCTATTTAAAGATTCACCACCAGTAGCACAGTCATTGGCCCCACAGAAAACCCAAGCTAATGTAAAAAATGACATTATGAGCCTCTTTGAAAAGGTGAACTTTCTATTTCTAATGAATCATGTTGATAAATCTGCAAGTAGACATGTTGAAAATAAATCCTCATTTCATTGGAGAACCTAATGTTGTTACCGGGAATGGTATTAAATTAAATTGTTTGAGATTACTTCACAACATCTTGATGAATTAAGCATTGACAACATATGCTACAACTGTACTCTAGTTGGGAGCAGAATAGATCCAGGTAAGATCTTCAAAACCTTATCCAACAAGCTGAACTTTTGAGTTTTATAGTAGAGTATATTTTCTGTTGGGCTATTGTCAGGTAAGGGATAATTATAGATACTATTCTTCAATTTTTGTGGCAACTACCACACAACCACAACTGAGATATTTATTTGATTTTAACCCGTGTCTTCCCCACCCCCCCCCCCCCCCCCCCACCCCCCCACCCCACCCCCAATGAATCCCTATTTCAGGTATAAACTAATCATGCATTAAAGAAAATCGATGACTATTGAACAATTAACAGTCCATAGTTATATGTTATTTATGTCATGGCCCTGAGTAGCTTCCATTTATCATTTCATAGCCGAGATTGGTCCAAAAGAAAGGAACTTTGTGGGATTTGAATACATTTATTATGGAGTTAATTGCCGAAATGGTACATGAATAATGTAGTGTTTGCCATTTTGGTGATCGATATTTTTTTTTGGCCGAAATTGTGCATGAGCTTTGCATTTTGGCTCAATTAGTGCCTGAAGTAAATTTCGTTGGTATTTTTGGATAAAAATCGATAAAAATGGACATGTGATAGTCACTTGCCCTATTTTTAATGGTTCTTTTGTCAAGTTTTTGGTTTTGGACTATCATTTTCAGAAGAATATTAGTGTTAAGAAAATTGTTTTGATGAAAATAGTTAAAAATCGTTAAAAATAGTAGTCCAAAACCAAAAACTTGACAAAATGTCCATTTTTATCGATTTTCATCCAAAAATACCAACGAAACTTACTTCAGGCACTAATTGAGCCAAAATGCAAAGTCCATGCACAATTTCAGCCAAAAAAAAAGTTCGATCACCAAAATGGCAAACACTACATTCCCCATGTACCATTTCGGCATTAACTCTTTATTATGATAAGAAGATAGGTAAATATTGACAGTTGCACTCATCAATTTTGATTTATGCCATTGATGTGGTGCTCTCTGATGAACATGAATATGCGCACACACGTGAGGTATTTGTTATTGGTGAATCTCTCTCACAGAAGTTTAGCATAGTCTAGTTAGCTTCTGTGTTCCATTTCTACTGCATCTTTTATATTTTTTCTTTATTATTGTTATTTTGTGGTTCTTGTTTGTTGGTGATAAAGTCCTTTTTCACCTTCTTTTAAGAAAATATCAAACATCCACGCCTTACATTATGTACTAAATCATTGCCAGTCATTTATATTGTTCAATGCTCAAATTGTGGTATGTTGGGTGTGTGTCTGCCTATATCCAAACCCAAACCAAGTAGAATGTTAATCTAGTTTAAGCATCCTGAATTCATTATATTGTTCAATGCTCAAATTGGGTTACACTTACAGCTCAATTTTGCAGTTCACAGTTTGTTATCCATCTGATGTGAAAAACCTGTGAATAGATATGGTCACTCCCTAAGAACAAAATGAAAAAAAAAAAAAAAACTGTAAATGTAGTAATGAACAACCTGCTTCTAGATTTTTTTTCATTAGTGCCCTATGTTGCAGTGACACGGACTCGACATGACATGTTTCAGTCACGGCAACACGGATTCAACACTTTTTTTTGGTTTGTCCTAGTGTATTTTGGAGTGTCCGTGCATGTCTGACACATGTGTCCGACATGACACTAACATAGCATGAATTTTGGAGTGTCCATGCTTCTTAGGAATTGCCCCTTGGTTAACATTCGATATCATAGCAACATCACCAAATGGTGCTGATGGACAGTTCAAATTCTATATATCAATTTTTATCATTACTTATTGTTCTTTTCTCCTTATGTTTGCGGTGTATTAGTAGAAAATGATTCTTTTGGCTGTTCTTCTGTGCTTGGGTTATATCATCTGGAAAGATTGCTTGTGGGGTATGTGTAGCAGAAATTGTGCACACTCATTAATCTTAGTAATGTTTGTTTTACATTGCAGTCCAATATGGTTTCGCCATATGCTGTTCACCAGCAGCAGCTTGCGATCCTTTCCCAGCAGCACACTCTTCTCATGTCTGCAGCTAAATCTGGAGGAGTGCCTCAACCATTTCCTGTCAGTACTAACCAGTCAGGCATGACCGGTTCCCAGGCACCTACGAGACACTTCCCATCTCAAAGCTGGCCAAACAATGGCTACCCAATTCCGGGAATGACACCAATTACTGGACAAAATGGTATCAACTCCTTCAGTCAGGTGATGCTTCACAAATATTCTGAATGCTATATTTTACTCTATCCGAGAATTCCTCAATGTTGTACGATATCTCACAAATATTCAGAATGCTATATTTTACTGTGTCCAAGAATTCTTCAATGCTGTACGATATCTCATGCTGTTGTTTTCCTATGTAGCAGCAAGGAAACATCATGCAAGCACAACCTACTATGAACTATGGTGCTCCTATATCCAGGTGGGCTCTTAGTTATTTCTAACCCTTTATTGATGATATACTGTGCCTGAATTAATGATTCCTATTTGATTGAGGGATGGGGAAGAATATATATCCAACTCTGTACTGATGTAAATCTTCACATAAATCCTCAAAAAGATGCAAGTCTTCACACATGAACTGTTGAGGTAAGAAAAATGAACTAGTATTATATTTTTCAAAATTTACGGGTTTATCATGGACAATAAACAAAATCATCATGTCAATTTCTTACTGTTGATTGAAGATGTTACATAATACAGATATTGACCTGTGCCATTGAATAACTAACAAGGGCACCCACATAGACAACACTGATGAATGATGCGACTTCTATCCTACCTCACGGCCTTATAATGTGTAATCCAGATTGCCATCTTCTGCTTTCCCTGTCCTCAGCTCTCAGCCTTTTGTCGCCCGACAACTAGCTCTTACTCGCCTCTTGACCTCAGTCCTGCATTCCGCCACCCTCTGCATTTTCCACTTATCCCCATCCCCAACATTTTCTTCTCTATCAAATTCTTAAGAACTTTCCTTGCTGTTAGAGGAAGCCAGACTGACTCCCACACACTACACAATCCTCTGGCTTACACCACCATGGAATGCTGGCCAATATGACGACCCAAACACTCTGCATCGAAATCCAGAAAGAATCAGCATATCAGCCATGCAAACTTGCATACAATGTATAAGGTGGCAGATGATACTTTTGGTGATTAGATCCATTTCAGAAGACTTTGATTCCCTCCTGTGATAGATGGTTGGGCTTTTATGTAAAGGATTTAAAGTTGTTGTTTCTGCATCCTTTTTAGTGACAATCTGGTAGCTCAGCATGCCTTTCTACACTCAATTGACCAGCATGCTTTATGATCCTATCATATCGGCTTGAAATGAAGCTCTCTTCTCTTGGCAGTGTAGACCTTGTTTATCTTCTCATGCCTCAGCTTTGTTCTTCATATGAGTCTTTAACTTTACATTGAGCTGCCCGCTTTAACTAAGATATAGCAAAAGGTTGGTGTTATGTTTGGAGGATGTTCTCATTCTATTTGTTTGAGAACTACATATCCGAAAAATATAGTAGTTATCAAATAATTCACTTCGTGTGTTTCGTTGTAGAATATTCTTTGTGATTCAGTATCCTTTGCTTGATTGCTTGTCGCCAGAATAATCAGAGAATTACAAGCAATATGTTTGTAAATTTCTTTCCCATGACAGGTGATACTGAATATGGTAACAAGTTTTGTACTCAACTAAAAAGTTTCTTATATTGCAGCATGTACACTATGGGCTCACCTGTACCTACCAACGGTGTTACTAGTAATGGAGTAAGCAGGCCCTTGGCATCACCGGCCCCTTCAGTCACCCCAAGCCGGTCAGGCAGTGACTATGACTTTTCGTCACTAACTAGTGGGATGTTCTCAAAGCAGTGAAGCCAATCTGAGCTACCAGGCATCAAGATGTAGAGAGAAAAGGTCTACGATGCCTGTTGGGGTTTTCCTTACTGCTGTGAACTCCCTGTAGAGGCATTCATTGTTTTTCCGCTAGCTTCATTGGAGTAGATGAAGACTGGCTTAATTTGCTAGTTTTTGTTCCTTGTAGTGATTGTGGTTCTCTCTTGGTGAGATCTTGTTTGGTATACTAGTTGTATGAGTGAGGAAGTATAGATACTGGAAAAATTCACACATTCGTGTCTCCAGGAATAGTAGTATAATGGTGTGTATTGGCCTTCTAATTGATTGTTATAGATTAAATTCTTCGACGAAAATGGCATTCCTGAGCATGCTAGCATTCGGAGCTCGTTTTTTTTTTACTTCCGGCACCAAGTGTTCTGTTTTGCTGCATTTGATCCTTGCAGGGATTCTTTCGATAGTTGTGTGAAATTTCAAATACTCGTCTAATTTATCAATGGGTCCTATCTTCATGGGTGTGTCAAGATAGTCATTGTTTAGATGAATGTTGCACCCCTAACGTGGGATCCACCCTCAGGAGCCATTAAGCAGAGTTCATGTTGCAATCATCAGACCATTGTGTAGTGGCAATCAGAAGAGTGAAGATTTTGCCAATAGAGTGTCTAAGCATACCCTCTTCTAGCTACCGGCCATCAAGGGCGCACAAACATGGTTTTAGTTTATTCCGAACTGATTTTAAAATTTTCTAAAAAAAATAAATTAAGACCAAAATTTATTTGCTTAATAATAAGTTAAACTAAACATTCAACACACAATTTTTTAGAATGTCATCATAATTCAAATGTGTAAATAAAATATTATTTTTCAACAAAAAATAGTTATCAAAATGCCAGGATGAATTTTAAGTATACTTATTGCTGAGAAAGTCAAAACATCTTCATATAAAAAAATAAAATAAAAAAAACTTCTGAGAATAAATAAAAGAGCTGATGGAAAACTATAAAAAAAAACTTCTCTCTAATCTGATAATTCAACACAATTTAATTCTAATTTTCATGTAGCTTCTACCATTCCATCTTGAACTTGAGCAAAAAAAAGACTAAAACACAAATTCAGATTTAGACAATCCATAAAAGCCAAGAGCCTCAAACCCCGCTGTAGAACATTGTCATCACAGGTTAAATAAAATCCAATCAAGAGAAATGTGCAAGAACCCAAAGAAATATTATTCTTTTACTATAAATTAAACAGCAATCCAGAAAGAATCATTAAAGCAACAAGTGGAGATGGGATACCGAAGGTTCGAAGGCCGAAGCCGAAAAAGAAAGTCTTGATTAGCTGCTGAAGTGATTTGGGATTAAAGAAACCAAATCCAGCAGCTGTTGCAGCCCCCACTCCAATTCCAAGTATATATTATTGGTGGTCTGGTGGGCTGTATATAGTTCCTTTTTTTAGCTGGCTGCAGCCTGCCTAAGCCAACCAATAGCTCCGTCCTTGCTCGCCATCCGATCAAGTGCTGAAATGTTCAAAAAGTAATATTTAATTTCGTATAATACATATGTCATATGGTCCAAATTCAAATTCAAATTCAACTGTCATACGTAGGAGATCATCGGGACTACAATATTAATGTTGTTGTCATTAATATTACGGATTTTTTCGTTTAAAATAATAGAATATAATATATTTATAAATAAAGAAAAAAGTTGGAAGAAATAGCAGAGGGGGGACCACTCGCCAACTCAGTTGGCGATGTGCTGAGTTGGCGACATCTCGCCAACTGAGTTGGCGGGGCGCTCTCCTCGAGAGGCCGCCCGCCAACTCAGTTGGCGGGCCGCTGACCGTTCCATCCGACCGTTGCACAACGGCTCCCTCCAACGGCTCCCTCCAACCCCTATAAACACCCCCCACCCCCCCTCCCCCCACCCTCCAAAACACTCCTCACACAACACATTCTTCTCCTCCTCCTCCTATTTTCACAGCTTTCTCCTCCTTAATCACAGCAATTCTCTTTCTCCTCCTGATATTTACTGGCGATGGCTACCCACAATGACGGTCGTATTCCTGGCGGACCGACTACCGCGCTTATTATTAAACAACGTGAATACCACATTTCTAGTCAGATATTTACTGGCGAGGTAATTTTTGAAATTACAAGTTGCCAACTTTATTAATGCATATATTTTTTATAATGCCTATGTTTTTACTTTATTAATGCATATAAATTTACACACAAAATATAATGCATATATTTTTTATAGTTATACGACCATGATCATACTTTACGAACCCGGATCCACGTACATTGGCGGGCCGAAAGGAATTATCGTACGTGGGAGCTAAATTCGGTCCAAAAGGCTTTGGTGGAATCCTTTGGATTCCACTATATAGATCGTGTTAGATATTTAATCCACGATCTTCATTTAGTTGTAAGCCTTGCGGAGCGTTGGTGGCCAGAACGCAACACTTTTCAACTCCCATTCGGCGAGATGACGATCACCCTTTTTGATGTGGCGAATATACTAGGGTTACCTATTAAAGGTAACGCTATATATTTTGATCCGCACTTAAAGGGATCTGATCTGATCCGGAGGTATCTCGGTGTTAGCCCTCCTTCAGGTCTAAAAGACAACAATTATGTGAAATTTACATGGCTCCGTGGCAACTTTATGGACCTACATCAAACTATTGATGGGGTGGTTGATGTAGATGAAATTCGGGTATGTATTTTTATTAGTAAATTTGTTTATTACTTAATTTAGTGGTGCAATTCTATATAACACTTAATAAATCCAGGTCATTCGTTGCACTAGAGCGTATCTGCTCTGTTTATGTGGTGCAATTCTATTTTTCGATGCATCGAAAAATATGGTAAATGTGCAGCTTTTACCATTCTTGGATGATCTGACAAAACCTACTGAGCATGCGTGGGGAGCTGCTACTCTTGCCTTTTTGTATGCCAATCTGACAGAATTTGTCAGATCCAATCGCAAGAGTATTTGTGGATGTATTTCACTGATACAGGTATGAATGAAAGACCTTAAAAAGTTAGAGTAATTTTATACGCAAATTATGTTTGTACTAATGTCATATTTTTGTTTTATAGTTCTGGTCCTACGAGCACTTTTATATTGGTAGGCCTGTTACCAGCATTCTCAGTGATGTATTTCCAGTTGCTATGCGCTGGCCTACAGACGTAGTGGATTATCAACACTACCAATACATGACTGTATCACTATATCGTAGCCAATTTGATACACTGCAGTATAATGAGATAATTTTTAAATATGCAATAAATATCTTTAAATTATTTAAGTTTTGATCGTAGATAAACATCACATGTAATTGATACAATATCTTTAAATATGTAACCTGGTTACCGTACTCATGTGAACCTGATGCTCCAAAAATCAAGATGACATCCTATGCATTTAGTTTACACAGATGTCATATTATATATGATCGGTTCACCATGTACCATCCGGCAGACCGTGTTCTTCGGCAATTCGGAATAGCCCCAATAATTCCCGATGATCCACCGACAGTCGGTTATCAGATATAAAATGCATTACAACGAATCATTGGTCTCGTTGCTGACTGGAATAATCGGTTCGAGAATTATAGTGTGAGGGACATGTCTCCCAGACTAAATTCTGCTGAGGAATGTAAGTTATAAGTTACTCATTATTCGTATTGATTTAGTGTAAATAATTTGCTAAAATTTTGTTTACATTTTGCAGACATAGGTAGTCTGGACTATAGACAATGGTGGGGATGCCCTCTTATGAGCAACCGAGTATACCACTACTAGGAGCAAAGGTTCAAGAGTAGATCCGTAGACGATTCTACTCTGCGTGCTTTTGTCGATGGAATGCATGATTTGGTATGACTTCATTATACTTTCAAAAATACATATACATAGATATGATAAATATATTAATTTATAAGTTTCAAATTTCAGAGTGGTGTATACCGACAACATTTACAACGACCTCATAGAAACCTTTCCCCAGACAGTCGGCGTCTTATGGAGGAACTTGTGACTCGTGTTGAGCATCTGGGTATTGGACGGAAACCGAAAATGCCTCCAGTACAATCCCGTCTTCCACCGGACTATCCGACCGGCTTAGTACGACAGACACTCTCGTCGTCGTCGGCGGGATACTGCTGGAGCGGACCCGAGTGACCAGTATGCTGGAGCGGACCCTAGTTACCAGTATGCAGGAGCGGACCCTAGTTACCAGTATGCTGGAGCGGGCCCGAGTGACCAGTATGCTGGAGCGGGCCCTAGTTACCAGTATGCAGGAGCGGGTCCGAGTGGCCAGACTGCTGGAGATGAAAGCTACCAGATATTCACACAATTTTTTTCGACTCCATCAGCACCGCTGCCTACCCAATCTCAACAAGACGAGGACGAGGATTAGTAGAAAATTTGTAACATTGTATGATTACAATTTTTGTATGATTTGTAATGATTTTTTATTACAATATTTGGGTATTGAACAATTCTATTTTAATCTCTCGGTTGACTAGTACATCTTCTTCGGTTGTGTCCCATAGCACCACAATTACTGCAATGTAGATCTCTTGTCGATGAATCCCGGGGTTTGATGCGGTTCTTCTTTGGTCTTCCGGCTTTGCGTCTTACATCTGGCACCCCAATTTGTCCTCTTACCAAAGGACCTTGGATCTCGTAGGGAACTGGAATTGGCTTCATTTTTGGCGCGTATACACTTTTCAAGTTTTTCGTCGAAAATACTGCAGGATAAAAAGTATCAATACTAATATTGCAATAACTACAAACAAAACATGCATGTATACATGGTATATAAGTATGGTACCATCTTAAACATGTACAAGATCTGTCAGTTATATGAACAATATAGGTTCTACTTGTTGTCCGGTCTATTATTTCAAACTTATAACTATCAATAGCTAATATTTCTAGGTGGTTCTTCTCTTTGATAATAGAAGCCATATTTTTTAACATCTTCGGACAATAATCTGTGTCTATATTTTCAGCAAACTTTCTACGATTGTCATGAAGTGTAATAATCTTGGCTCTAATACCATCGAAAAGTATTGTTATTGGCTTATCTCGTAATTTTTTAATCCAGCTATTGAAACATTCAGCAAGATTAGAAGTGTTAATATCTAATCTAGGACAAGTAGCATACGCTGTTATCCAATATTCAAATCGACGACTTTCATCGTTTACACCAATAAGCCAATCGTACAACACTATGTTCTCGGCTTTAATTATATCAAACACACTCTCTGCATCCGTTTTATTATATGATCTAGCAAGCGAGTCTAACAAGCGTTGAAATACTGGTTCTTTTGTAACTTTTTTCATGTTTTGTTTAAAATGTTGAATACAAAAAAATGAGCAGATGCAGAAAAAATAGCACGAACAACATTTATTAAACCCTTTTGCTTGTCAGATATAAATGAAATTGTACTCCAATCATTAAAACAACTTTCAAAAGATATTTTAAGAGAATTTAAAAACCAAGACCAAGAATCACTATTCTCACCTTCAGCAACAGCATAAGTTATAAGATATAATTGATAGTTAGGATCGTGAGCACAAGCAATAAATAAGATACCTTGATATTTAGACGAAAGAAATGTAGCATCAGTACTAATAATTGGTAAACATCCACTTAAAAATCCATCAATACATGACTTAAAACAAATAAAAATTCGTTGGAAGCTATTGTTTTCGGCAGTTTTAATAAAACATGTACTACCTAGATTTGTCTCCATAATTCTATAACAATACTCCTCAAGACTAGCGTATGCCTCATCATAACTACCATTAATTTCAGCTAATGCTGTCTCTCGGGCTCTCCATGCTTTGGAATAACTAACTTGTATACGGTGCTCCCTATATATATCTTTAACAATTTGTGATGGACTGTATGACTGGTTATCTCTAATAATGTCAATTATCATGGTCTTAATCCATGAAGCGGTAGCTAGTGATGACGTCCTGTACTAAGTCTTCCTAAACAAGTATGACGATTTTCTAATGTACTAACTTTAACTATATCGCCATTTCCAATAGATTTGACATATACTCTCCAATTACAATTCGGTTGATCACAACTATATATAATTTCACGAGCATTATTCATAACACTAGCTGAACAACTAAAATTATATTTAATTGCTAAATTACTTATAAAGCTTCTAAAATGAGAACGACTAGGAAATGATTGTCCCTTAAATAATTCATCAGTGATAGCTTTTACAACATCATCATCTACCGTATAATCTACATTTTCAACTAAATCATCACTATTTCTATCGTCGTTGTCACTATCATCATCATGGTTAGATTCATCTGATGAATGACCTTCTTGGATAAATGAAACTATTTGTTGAGAAGAACTAGCATCCGAACTAACATGCTGATATTCAGAAAAATATTCATTATTTCTACTATCTAAGGTTGCTGCTACTTTAATAACATATATTTTTATATATCGTGATTGTGAATTAATCTCAAGAATATAATTACATGCATCTTCACTATCTATCAAAAAACTATTAGAACAAAAAATAGACTTCAGAATAAAATCATAATGAATAGAACAACGTTCAATAATATGATTACGTATATTTTCAAAACTAATATTCGGATAAGTTGAAAAAATTATACTTTCTCCTCCTTCGTAATTTAACCCATTTACTTTACCGCCGTGCGAGCATACAATTCTTACGCTACGATCCATGACGGTTGAGAACTTTTGCTACAGAAAACAGGAGGAGGAAGCTGTGAAAATAGGAGGAGGAAGCTGTGAAAATATGAGGAGGAGGAGGAGGAGAATGTGTTGTGTGAGGAGTGTTTGGGGGTGGGGGAGTGTTTATAGGGGTTGGAGGGAGCCGTTGGAGGGAGCCGTTGTGCAACGGCTGGATAGGAACGGTCAGCTTTCCGCCAACTGAGTTGGCGCGTGGCCTCTCGAGGAGAGCGCCCCGCCAACTCAGTTGGCGAGATTCTTGCCAACTCAGCACCTCGCCAACTGAGTTGGCGAGTGGTCCCCCCCTCTGCTATTTCTTTCAACTTTTTTCTTTATTTATAAATATATTATATTATATTATATTACTTTAAACGAAAAAATCCGTTAATATTATTACTGTGCAACAAATCCGCAGCTTTAAAAAGAAGACGGATGGATTTTCTCAATGTCAACAAAAGTTGTTGGGATTAATAGCAATAGGGAGAACAAGGGCCCATTTATCTTTAAGAATGTCAATATGTTGGCCGTTGCCTATGATTTTGTTGAAGTTATGCATAAGATTAGGCTTATTCTCTCCATCCACCATGTGCTAGTTGTACTTGTATATAGACAAATTTCAGGTTCGAAGAGGCTTTTACCTCTTATTTTCAGAAAAAAAATATATGAGAGTTTGGAATTAAAACCTTTTGGGATCTGTTAGCTCAAGGAGGCTGATGATTTATTTTGTTTCCTTCTTTTCTCAAGGACCATCCGCACACAAAAGTTGGTTTTGGAGCAACAATGTTAACTGCCCAGATAAAATGTGAGTTGTATTATTTTAAGAGAAATGGGGCAAGACTGGTTTCTTGAATATGCCTAAGTTCAATACAACTACACTGCGTACAGTGGGAGACTTTAGATTTTGAGATCTGAGACGAATTCTAAAAATAATGTCATCAAAACTTAATGCTTAATGTTCATATAAAATTTTTTTTACCAACGATGATAAATAGTATTATCTACACAAAATTAGAAATAAACCACTAAAAAATATAATATCCAAAAATAATATATGTCATAGTGAAATACTAATAAAACTGAAAATGTTCGAAACAAAAAAAAATGAATTTTCAGACAAAGTAATAAAAGAAAGCTAACAATGTTTGGGTAGTTCACAATAATAATTTTTAAAAAAAAATGCTTCCTCAAATGCATCATATAGTTACTTAAATATACCGTCTCGTTGTTTTGGAAGCAAAAGTACTGATTAAGTTTACATAATCAACGTTTTCAACAATTTTTTTATTTAGTATGACTAATTGACCTGTCTCTTGTTCTAGTATATGTTCTATAAAAAATAAAAAAATAAAAAAAAATTCTTACGCGGACTAAAAGAATTAGAATGAATCTGACAAACATTGTTAAGAATTGAGCTTATATACATTAAATAGAATTACAAAAAAATGGTGCCTTCTAAAATTTTGGATCCGTGTCATGGGCCTCATATCAAGCCCAGGCCTCACTACATATTTTTTTCTCAATAATCTGATTGTGTATCTATTAATTTGCTGGAAAATAGGAAGGTTGAGGCTAGTTTAGTTTTCTGTGACCTTAAAGATATTTGCGAGTCTTTATTTTTTCGAAGGTTGAGGCCTTTCTGGGATGATGGCAAACTTGAGAAATTGATGACCTCTCTCTTTTTCCACGTTACTAGAAGAAACTTACTCGAGCCTTGTGATTTTCTTGATTGTAGAAAGACTGTTATTTCATTAAGCAAATTCATAGAACTCTAGAGGTTGAACCGTTGAAGAATTGATTCTTTCACTCATTGCCAACATTTGCAAAAAGCAATAGTATCAAAGCTTACATAGGAGAATAAATATAGGCTAAATTATTCCGACTATAACGTTCGGATGTTTTTGACATTGTTCGATTTTAGAATCATAATTTTATAAATTGTTCTTTTAAAATATATTTTGTCAATTTTGAAACACATTGAAAGCAGTTTAAAAGAATATATGATAATACAAGTATTAAAATTTCGCTTTTGTACTGCAATATATATTTTTGAAGTGGCCTTGATGTGCTTCAAAATTGACTAAATGTGTTCTGAGAAAACAATTTATGAAATTGTGGTGCCAAAATAGAACAATGAAAAGTTAAGATATCAAATATGTCAGAACATTATAGTTTGGTGCTATTAAGATCAAGGTGTTAGAATGGACGGACGGTCCGGACCTGATCAACGGACCGATCCGGTCCAGCCCACTCCACCACCCCCCACCTCCTCCCAGGGTTCGGACTGTGTCGGAGGATCCGACCCGCAAGCCAGGTCCGACCCGTTGTCTGTCCCGTTCGGGCCGGGTCCAATTCGGACGACCCGGTCGCCCCGGCCCGGATAGGTCGGGTTCAGACCCGGTTCGGCCTGGTTCGGTTGAATTTTTTTTTTGTAATATAACCGTTGTGGGGCATTTTACCAAAATACTTCCGTTTTAGTAGCAGATTTTTGACCGTTTTAGAATTATTTTGATCGTTTTGCTAAAAATGACCAAAATACCCATTATAACAACTCTTTTTAGGGTATTTGGAGTCATTTAGCCCCCAAAAAATTATATAAATAGTCCATAATTCATGAAAAATAAACACAACACAATTTTTCCACTCTAACAATTTTTTTTTTCTCTCTTACAAAGTTTAGAAATAAGTCAATTACAAAGTTTAGAAGCAAATAAATTACTGGAGTTCAACTTATTCCCTCTCAACGATTTTTTTGGAGCCTTTTAACAAACGTTACAAATAACTTTAATATTACAATTTTTTTTTTCTGATTTGAGATTTTTCTTTCCTCTCTCTCTCTCTCTTTTGGTAGAGAAGTAATTAATTTTGCTCTAATTTTTTTTGAAAAAATATTTTTTTTTTAAATATGGATGGACAAGGTTCAAAACAATCTTTCGAAATTTATGATTATTATAATATGTTTGAAAATAATCATATTCCTGATTCTGCGCCACCGACACAAATGTTACATCCTGAAGTTAGAAGTATGACTACGGCTACAAATGTTGTCAATAGAAAAAAAATATTTATGAAATTATTTTACAAAAATATTTGTCACTGATAGTGAGGGCGCACCGGTTTTAGATCCAAAAGATCATAAACCAATACCTAAGGCTGCGGAATGTAAGAAATGTAAGTGGGTTTACAAATGAAAAAAAAAAAATGATAGCACGAACATTTTAAAAAGTCACTACGAAAGTTGTTATGACAAAGACACACTGCAGACTAGACAAACACTGCTAAGTATCGGTGGTCAAGGATCTTCTATAGGTAACTTTACTTATTCTGATGCTCTAACAAGACTGATTTAGCAAGATATATTATTTGTGATAAAAAATTATTTACATTTGGTGAGAGTGATTTATATTATAATTATGCAAGTAATACCCTTAATTCTTGTTTTACTAAAGTTTTTAGATCTACTGCTAGAGTAGAGGTTCTAAAATATTTTCAAAAAGATAAGGCTGCTTTGAAAAAAAGTTGTATGCATGTTAGTAAATTAGCTCTAATTTCTAATATATTGATTACTAAGCAAAATTATGCTTATATTTGTATCACGACACATTATATAGATCCAAGATGGACGTTGCAAAAATGCATCATTTGTCTAAGGCCTTTAGAATTTTCACATGCCGACGCTGTAATCGGTGTCACTATATGCAATTTGTGCGTAAATATGATATTCACAATAAAATATTTTTGATTTCTTTTGATAATGCTAGTAATAACACTTCTTCTATTAATGTTTTGAAAACACAATTTACGCCTATATTAGAAGGTAGACTTTTTCATGTTAGATGTGCTTGTCATATTATTAATTTGATTGTACAAGAATATCTTGAATTCTTTAAACTAAATTTAGAAAATGTTAGATTATGTTTACAAAGTTTGAACACTTCTGCATGTAGACAACAAGCTTTTAAAATTTATGTACATAATATGGTATTACTTTTAGGCGATTTGTTAATGATGCACCACATAGATGGAATTCTACTTATTTAATGTTGAAATCTTCTATGAAGTTTAAAAATGTTATTACATATTATTGTAATGCTAATCTTAGTTTTGATTATCAAGTAACTGAGAATGATTGGTTAATTGCTACTTCTATTTTTGAATTTTTAGAATTATTTTACAATGCTACATGTATTCTATCTGGAGTTTATTATCCAACTTCTCCTTTAGCTTTAACATAAATTCTTAATATGTCTCATTAATTTTCTAGATATAGAAATGTTCCTGTTTTTTATTATGAGGTTTCCAAAATGGAAGATAAATTTAAAAAATATTGGGGTAATACACCTCTTCTATATTGTTTGGCTTCGATTTTTTATCCCAAGATTAAATTAGATGGTATATTTATTTTATTTGACGAATTTGAAAAAAAAAAAACATTTTTACAAGCTTTATGCAAATAAAATATTATTTACAAGTTTCTATTTTTTTTTGTTACTTAATGTTATAATACATTTATAATTTTATTGCCATTAATAAAAGAAATTAAGCTTTTTCTTACTTAATGTTTTTAGTTGTTTACATTTTAACTTCTTTATGTCTATATAAATAACTTCTTTAAATTTTAAGTTATAAATTTATATTTAAATTCAAAAAAAAAAAGATTTATACATTTTTTTTATAAGTTATTCAAAAAAAAATTGAAAGTTTTTTTCAACTTCTAAATATTTAGATTTTAATTTATATTAAAAATTATATAAATATTGATATAAAGAAATAAAATAAATTTTTTTTACTTAATGTTTATATAAACTTTTACATAAATTATAAAAAAAAAAGCTTTCTAACAAATAACTTATAAATTTCAAATTATACAAATTTAACTTAGTAACAAAAAACCTATAAATTTTAACTTTAATTTATTAACATATAAGTTATATCATATAGATTATATATATAAATATATATAAATAAACGTAAAAAAAAAAAAAAAATCGGGCCGGCCTGGCCCGACCCTAAACCGGCCCGAACCCAGACAGATTCGACCCGGTCCACTGCAGACCGAGTCACCGGTCCGGACTGGATCGGATGCCATACCAACCGGCCTGGACCGCTCTCTCCATCGGATTGGGCTCGGACCGACCCAAATCCGATCAAATTCAGTCAATCTGAACCTCGGGCCGACCCGGCCCGGCCCATTACAAAACTTGATATTAACATAATTAAGCGAGAATATCAGTTCTCATGGCAACGACAATGGTACCATTTATTCCCTTATTTCTATCATTTTTGAATGGAAGAGTCTAGACCAAGCTATTGGTTTCTCTATGCATTCTTTTACCACAGGTTATGTCACTTTATCTGGACTCAGTGTAACCTACTCCGTCATTAAAGAATTTCTCTGGTCATCGAAATATTTCTAATATTCCTATATGATGTTGCGATGATATTAACTGAACAAACCGTTCTGCAAATGGTTTAGAGTAGTAAATTTGTTTGGAAATTGCAATTCCCAATGAAATTTTTATAATATTTTTGGATTTTCAAGATGAGTTATCAACACTATTTTTAATTTATTACAATTTTTAAAAATAAAATTTATAACTTTTTTTTATAAATTAAGATTAAATTTGATAATATATTTTGAAAATTCGTAGATATTGTAAAAATTTTTTTGACAATTACAATTCCCATTTGTATATAGCATGACACGATTCTAGTGAATGGAAGAAACGATTTCGGATACCTGTAGAGCAGAAGAACGTCCCATCGCATTGACACGCACTTCTAACAGAGCTCTTTTTTGTGCTGCTACCAGTGCCAACTCCTGTAGCAACTCGACTGTGCTCTGAGCCTGGTAACCAAAACAAAGGCACTCATTCTTAGCTATCATATGTAGTAATTATGCTAAATTATCCTAATGGCATCTCAACTATAGTGTTCGAACATTATTTGTATCTTAATTTTTCACTGCTCAATTTTGGCGCCACAATTTAATAAATTGTTCTTTTGAAGCATATTTCTTCAATTTTGATGTAGACCACTTCAAAAATAAATTTGGTAATACATATATTTAAATTGCCCTTTTGTACTAAAATATATGTTTTTGAAGTGGCCAAACTGACGAAAAATATTTCAAAAGAACAATTTATAAAGTTGGATGTCATAATCGAGCAATAAAAATTTAATGTGCCAAAAATGTCTGAACACTATAATTGGAATACCATTGAGTAATTTAGCCTAGTAATTATATATAGCATTGTAATCATATAACTAACCTTGTTATAAATGGTCTTGCAGTCATTTTTACTGTAACGAATGTTATACAAATTAAATATCTATTACAACTTTTGTTGTACAAAGTAACATCAATGTAAATGTTGCAACAAATATTGTAGTAATAGCATGTACATGCAGTCAAAAGAGACCCTCAATGTAATTGTGTACGTTACAAAAAAACTGATAGTTTTGCCTCCCCCACACCCTACCCTCTCTTTCCTCCCTCGGAGAGAGAGAGGGAGGGGGAATAATATTTTAGTGCACATTGATTGAGAACAATAACAAGAAAATTTTATGCTAAATTTTGTGATTGGCAGTTTGAGTCATCTTCTTCAACACTAAAAAAATATTATTCATTACAACTTTCAAACCATGATTGTCTAGATCTACTTATAGTCTTTCATTAATTACTATATTAACACTCTCCCTCCTCAAGTTGTGTATTGGACCGGTCCGAGCCGACCCGTGGCCTGGGTCAATCGGATTTGACCGAGTTCGATCTGGATCGGACTCAATCTGAAGAGAGCGGCAGGCTGGTCCGATCCGGTCAATAAATAATCCGATCCAACTCGGACCCATGATCCGGTCAAATCCATTTTTTTTTTATATAATCTGACTCGACCCAGCCCGGTCAATAAATAATCTGACCCAGCCCGGACCCATGACCCAGCCGGTGTAGCACCGAACCTGTCTGGGTCCGGGCGGATCCACGGTCGGATCGGACCGGACCAGTTATTATTATTATTATTATTATTATTATTATTATTATATATATATATATATATATATATATATATATATATATATATATAAGTAAATAAAAAAATCGGAACAGGCCGGCCCAACCCGGAACCAGTCCGGACCCGCAACGTTGCACACCGGGCCGGACTGGACCGGACTTACGGGCCGATTTTACTGACCTAGCCCAGACCCGCAGAGGAGGTGGGCCAAGCCGGTTCGGATCGTTGACCGGATCCTGGCCGGTCCGGACCGGGTTTGATCGGGCAGAGTCCGTGGCGGGTTCTGAGTCGGCCCGCCCATTTAGATACCTTAACTTCTTCCAAAATCTCTATTTCAGATATTTTGTACCAATTTTATCACAAATTTTCAGCTCCTAACCGCTCCTATTTTTTTTTATCCATAGTTATAGGAGTTGAGGACGTGTCACATACTGAGAATATGCGACAAAACTGATACAAAATATCTGGAACAACAGATCCGCTAGTTCTTAGCTTACTAGATTAGTTGGGAAGGATAAGTTAATTCTTGGTTGACACACACAACTCACATTTCTTATGATTCGGTACATTTTTGCACGAAATAACAAGATTCGTAGAACTTATGCAAAAATAAGGTAGATTAAGGGGATTTATATGCAATAAAAAACATTTTCTTTGGTACAATTTTGGAGATCATACAAGGGATTTTCCAAAAAAAAAAAAGTTTAATTTTCTTTTGTTACCATTTGCTCAACTCTTTCCCTTAGCCGGCAGACAGTTATGTAATCCAACTGCCGAGCCACGTCCGCGAAAGGACAGATGAAACAGAAAGAGTGGTCCCACAAGCTCTATGGCCCTCAAGTTTGAGAAATTATTCAGTGGACCGACTTGCTCTCCTCTAATAATAGCACAAAAAACTACACCATCAAATTAGAGAAAAATAGCAGAAAGTGAAAAGATTATTGACACAAAGTGATCACGTTCAATCTGATTCTGATAATCGACAAACATCAGAACTAAATACAAAGTAACAAATACTAGATGCGAAGTAAATGACTCAGATCAAACTCAATCACGGCTAAAGATAGACATCTGTACCAGCCTTTGGATCTCTTATGTTTAATCTTTCAACAAATGTAATCTTTCATTTATTGAGTCTAAGATTGATGTAAGTCGAGTCATACTGGCAATCTGAAGTATCTGTCCACCCACAAATACCTATCTCAGAAAGGTTACCCAGTCCACTCAAATAAACCATCGAACCTATCCACCAAAACCAGTCCAGATTCATGCTCAAACCTTACTAGAATAGACAACCGAACTCGAACAGAATTCGTGCCGAACTCGGTCACTTATTTAGTATAAAATCAACCCGGTTATTACACCCCTGATTTCTTGGCCTAACATTCGAAAAATTTGAATTAAAACCTACCCGAACTCTGGCCGAATTCGGTTTGCTAAAACCCTATAAATATGATTACAATTTCCACATTTCAAATCCTCAAATTCTACATCTGTCTATCATATTGTGAGCAATATCTTGAGCCTAAATTTTTCCATCTCCAAGGTCAACTCCTCAGCTTCCTAGTGTCAAATGTGATCTCGGTTAGAAGTTGTTTGAGTTGTATTAGCTTGGTTCATCAAGCTCATTTTCTGTTTGAAGCTTGCGTGCTCTTCGTATCAAACACACGTTATGAAGTTGCGAGACTTCGGATCAAATCTCGTAGTTGTAAGAAATGACAAACCTTCGGATCAAAGCTTGTGATTCACTATTGGTAATTATAGTGGATACAACTCCGAACAAGAGTTCTCAGGCCTGGACTAGTCCTCTCAGAAAAAAACTAGGATAAAATTTCGGTGTTTGTGTTTACTCTCTTCTAAACTAAACTGCATATATTTTATCTATCATACTAGCTACAACTGTTATATATATTGTTATATATATCTGCTTCATTTTCAATTAGTAGTTGATTACTACTTATATGACACAGTTTTTAACATATAATTTTATTCCACTGCATACACACTCTATTCATCCCCATTTAGAGTTGCCATAGACGGTCCTTCACTATCATGATGAGACCTGCCCACCAAATAATTTCTGATTAAAGTGGCCATACAATTGAGCTGATCAAGTCATCGCTCTGTTTCTGAAAAGTTCAGAAAATCCACTCAAATCTGCAACATCTCTTGGTTCAATCACCCAATGATCATCAAACCATCGACTCAATTCTCCAACCACCAATGAAGCATACAAAATTACACGTTCAAGCAATGCAAATACAGCAGATACCATAGGGCCAATAGTTATGACATACAATTGGACTAATAAACTTACATCTATCAATTTGGTTGGATATGTCAATGTTCAGTACAATTTAACAACATACACTTACAATGGCAAATTGCTAAATCTGTGCAATCCAACAACACTCAACTTTTGAAGTAAAACTATTATGGAACCTATAATCTCACACTTTTTAAGTCACAAAACTTATCTCTGTTTCTCGAGTTGTAACTGTGTCACAGAACTATTGGCCAGTCTTCTTACAGCAAAAGACTTGCCGAGTTCCGTTTTGACTCGTTAACAGGACCAAGTGGAGCTTCTTCTTTTTAACTCATAATAGTACTCACTTTCTCTGCCAATGGGAGTGTGCTCTAGACTGATGATGATGATCATTGCCGGATTATAAGTTTGACAGGAACAAATGTCTCAAGGCTCCCCTGCCCAGATTGATGGCATCCTCTGTATGAAGTAACGGTAAAAAGAGTTCCCTAGGCAGTGGGCATGGCATCTCGGAAAGGCCTTGTCGTGCCACCAGCATCGGCCACCGGTGACAGCTCATCTTCCCGCTCTGGCTGGATGTTCAAATCAATCTGGGCCTTGAGAGGAGATGACAGCGTCTTTTTCTTCTCGGGCTCATCCTCAATTTCCCCATCATTGGCCAGATTTTTCTGGGGCAGTAGCGTCTTTTTCTTCTCAGGTTCACCCTCAATTTCCCCATCATTAGCCAGATTTTTCTGGGGGGAAGAACTGCCACTTACACCGTTCCCAGTCGATGGTGGAGGGTCACTACCTGCTAGGTGCATCATCTCTGGTGATAGATCATCTGGTTCCTTCTCCCCCGCAGCAGCAGTTTCAGCTTCCTTCTCTGATTGTCGCTTCTCACGCCGCAGCATGAGGGTTTTGAAGCGACGCCTTACGGTTAGGCAGACATTGCAATTACATGTCGACTTGTGTTTGGGGCCCTTCCCGCTTGGTGGCTGGATGCAGACTATGCACGTGCAACCAGGCCTATGGCGAGGATGCTTAGTGGTTGGCTGATTGGATGCAGGGAGTGCTTCACCCTCACCAAGGATCGCAAGGTTGGCAAGTGTGTCAAGTCCATCTGACACGTCGAAGTTGTCATTATGTTCAACTTTGACCTTTGATTTTCTGGACACTATGCAAAGTAAAAAGGGTTTATCAGGAAGAGGCAGGATTGGAATAGAGAACACAATGGTGTTGTGAATATATAGTTTTATCAAAGAAAGCAGAAATAGAGTTTCTACTAACGTAATTATTTCATGAAGAGCTACTGTATTTGTATGGGCCTTCAACATGCAATGATGATTTGTCAGGTTAATTAGTGGGTAATGTTGCCTATGTGCCAAATATATCACAAAAATCTGAAATGTAGATTGGAGAGAGAAAAGAAAGTGAGTTGTAGTTTGGATGTTGCAAGTACTCTCCAATATAAATTTCAAGGCTGAGGGGGCAGTACTATTTGTATGTTTAACTCGGACTCAATTTCATTGAAGAAAAGGATTTTCAGGTTCATGTATTCCAAGTTTTAGGCTAATAATAGTACTAGAGCGATAAAGGCCAATAGTGTCATCAAATGATGGCTAAATTTTATTATTGTTAAGACTCAGATAACTATATTGGAAATAAGAGTGCACAAAACATATGGATGTTGATAAGTTGCTCCAAGTATTGATATTGAAGGGAAATCCAAATTATGGCCCCTCTTATATAATGCAAAAATGTTGCAAGACCATGGATATTGGCATGGTTATTAGGTCCAATCTGCCATTAACCCACAACCAATGCTAGTTAATGAAACCCTCTTAGCACTTACATCCTATAAGCAACCATTAAACAACATTAATATTCTAATAAAGCAACTTTTATGCAAGAATCCGCCTATACCAGTTTTAGTAGGAACCATGTCTGTCAGCTCTGTACTCATTTCCTGGGGAGAAGAACATGAAGACCTAGGAAGGAGAAAGTCAAAAGAACATGTCAGTGCAAAACCATAATAGGGTGGAGATATGACTTGATACTGTTATACTGAAAATCACATATTATGGATCATTCTTTTCAAGTGTGTATAAACAATTTTGAACACTGTGTCTTAAAAGGTGTCTGCCTCACCACCTAGGCGTTTCGAATGATTCGACACCTAGGCAACCAATATTTAAGCGGCGAGGTCCTAAGGCAGCCATTGTGACACGTGAGGCAGCCACCCCAGGCCTCCTAAGGCCACCTCAAGCACCTCGACCTGCATTGACTAAAAATGTGACCCCCCGACTGGGCCAATTTATTTTTGAATTTGGAATCTGGTTCAGACCCAATAACTTAAAGTTGGTACTATTGACAACTTAATATAGATATTAGAGAATAGGAAAGGGAGAATAGCCTTCCTCCTCCCGATTCCATTCCCTTTAGTGTATTTCCTAAACGGCCGAATCTCATCTCCGACTTCGACATGCTTTGATGTGTACTATCAATCTATTTGTTCTTTTTTCCTTTTCCGATAAAAAGAAACTCCCAAGTAAGTGTCTCTCTTCCCCCCTCTTTTGTTTTGACAAGTTTTATTGTTATCTTTCCGTAAAGGTGTCTCCCTGGATCCTCTCACCTATAGAACTTTCCAACAATTTCTGCTTATTTTTTATATTTTAAAAATTCAATTATAATGTATCGCTATTAATTTATGGTTAGAAGGATTCATACTACTATTATTCATTTGTTTTTTTTTTTTAAATACTTGACTTCTTATGCAATTATGTCTATATGCTTAACAAACTTTGCTTAAAATCAGAGCACCCAAACCACAACAGTCTCATAAGCCACAAGCTTGTCTTAACTTACTTCTATAGAACCCTAATTTTTGTCTTGAGGCCTTCGTCTCTCTGCCTTGAGGCCTCGACATAGGACTTTTGGACCCTGACGCCTCATGTCACCTTAACAAGTTTGACTCCATCAATAATATCCTACTTTAGTGATTGGCATTCATTTTCAGATTTTCATCCAGTAAACTTCCGAGTCACATCCAGGCGTCCTAGATATCTGCTGTTAGAAAAGTGTCTTTTGGAGGCTACATATGTGTCAACAGAAAATGTTTCCTATCCCATTTTATTGTCCCATACTGGCGAAACAATAACAACCAACCAAGCAGCAAGAGGCATTGCATAGGATCAAATGAATTTACAAATAGCTCCCAACCCAACATCAAGTTTCTAGTGTGCCAAAAATGAGGACATGTGAACATAAGAAATGATGCCAATAAGTATTTAATTAGCTTCTGAATAATCCACACAACATTCTGTCAGCAGCTGTTTCACAAAGTATATCACCTTTATGAAACCATTTTATCTATAACTGTGAACCAGTAAATTTGGGCTGCAGAGTAACGCATCGGGAGAGTTGAGCATGTAGTACAAACAAATGATACACTTTTCCTAAAAATGTGAGACGAGGGTAAATGTTTCCACCAGATCCCCCTCATGACTTCTGAGAAAAGAGCCATGCTTAGACTGCAAAATTTCTTCATGCAACCAGAAATGGTTTGTAGAAGTGACTTCGGGAACTGGTGATGGGAAACCTCAAAAGCTAAAAAAAAGGGGTGAATAGTCTAAAACTAAATGTGAGGAGGCATTTGTGAAAGTGTGGATCAAGTATCTCTGGCCAAACTCTACTAGAATATGCCAGACTAAATTGAAGGCCGTGTCAATCAATCTGTGGCTGATTATTTTACTGTATTAAGGTTGCATATAGCATTCTCAGTAACTTTACTTACAAACAAAGATTAAAAAAAAAAAGGCCACTACTCTACCTTTCAGGATTCCATCTGTTCTCTGAACACGTCCATCTAGAAGGCAGAAGAGCATCAACTGGCAGTTTGCGCCATTTTAAGCACTCCTCGCACTGAGCCCATTGGTTATTATCACTGGATGATGAAGTGAAAATTCTAATTTATATAAAGTAAGTTGAAATTGCCAGTCATCGAAAACTAAAGGTATATGCCACAACTCCAGTTACATCCTAAAAAATTCATAGATGAAAATTTTATATCTTAAGCACGTAGTGGTATTCATCATAGAAATCAGAGCAGTTTGGAAAAATCAGAAGAGAGCAGATAGGTAAAACCATAGTTTGTAGTATCGGCCGATACCGATACAGTTTGGCATGTCGTGGTCCGATACCGGATGCTAACGATATCGACTAATACCGACGTTGGGGGTTGCTTTCCCAGTTAAAAAATTTGAACGAAAAAGACCAACCAACAAGGGTGTTGAGGGTCTCTTTCCCAAAAAGAGAAAATTATGCCCAAATGTATAAAATATTTTTTTTTTCAAAAATTATAATAATTTATTAATAATTATTTGTTTTCCATTATGAAAAAATTGATACTCCAATCCGAAACCGTCGATACTACTGATACCGCCGATACCGACACTCATAGGAAGGTCCGATACCAATTCCGATATTATGAACCTTGTTGGGTAAAACAGTCATGCATTGCAAGCTTCATAACAAAAAAAATACTATTATGATAAACAATGGTAGCTCAGTGTAATGATAGGACGACAAACTCTTCATAAAATCTTATACTATGTGTGGCTTAAAGAGAAGGGGAGAATTTCGGTCTTCTAGATCAGAACCTCAGAAAAACAAAAATGACAGCTATTACGAATTTCAGCATACTTTCATCATATTATATATAAAAGCCATGCATAATCTTGATTACGCACTTGCATCTTGTTCAGTAAAAAAATGTCCATGCTGCTAAAAGAGTTAAAATGCAAGATCAAATAGACATTTCTATTTCAACTGTCCAAGATTACAATTTCATGTCTGTGACAGTAGCCAACAATAGTTTGAGTCATGAACCATCAGAACAGATGATGCATTAATCAAAAACCTTATAATGGATTGAATGAGTACCCAAAATGAGGTCTTCTAACCACTTGCAGGTTTCTATTGCATGAATAATACAAACATCTGAAACAATACCTCTTCCAGCTAATAGCAATCTCCGAGATGTTATAGGATACTCCTTTCATATGTTGTTATTTCATCACCAGAATTCCCCCCTACCAGTGATGTTACACATGTAGAAATTCATTTATCACCAACATCCCACACACCTCCCCCCCCCCCCCCCCCCCCAAAAAAAAAAAAAAAAAACCCCCACCCACCCCTCTATACATGGTGTAGAGTGGGAATAATGGGATAAATTTTATTGATGAGAAGATTACATATATAGAGGAGAGACTAACCCCTCTCACTATTGTTCTACCCGATGTGGGACTAAAGCCCACTACTACTAATACTTAACACACTCCATCAAGCTCGAGCATAGATGTCAATCATGTCCAGCTTATTACACATAAATTGAACCCAATGACCCAAAAGAGACTTCGTGAAGATATCGGCTATCTGATCACCGGTTCTCACATAATGAAACTTTATCATTCCCTTTTTATACTCATTACGGACGAAGTGGATATCGATTTCACCGTGCTTCGTCATTTCATAAAATACAAGATTGGTAGCAATATGGATAGCAGATTGGTTATCACACCACATATATGCTGCTTTAAATCATGTTTCTTCTCCCAGCTCTTATAGAAAATGCTGCAGATATAACACATCTACTGTGCCATAAGCAATGGCTCGATATTCTGCTTCCGAACTTGACGTGCTATCACATTCTGCTTCTTGCTCTTCCACGATACCAAGTTTCCGCCAATAAATACTGAGTAGCCAGATGTAGACCGTCTATTCGTCAGGCTTGCACCCCAGTCAGCATCAATAAAGCACTCAACACAAGTATGTCCATGATTCTCTATCCGAATTTCTTTTTCCAGATTTTGGACTAGATAGTGCATAATTCTAAGAACTGCCTGCCAGTGTGGAACTCGTGAAGAAGCCATAAATCTACTTGCGACCTTACGGCGAAGGAAATATCCGAACAAATCATGACCGTAAAGTAGTTGAGTTTTCTAACCACTCGACGATACTGATCCGGATTGGTCATCAAGACCCCATAGTCTGGGAGTAACTTTGCCCCTGGATCCATGGACGAGGTTGCTCCCTTGGCTTGTTTCAGTCCTGTATTATTTAGTATGTCCAGCACATACTTCCTCTGAGACATTACAATGTCCCGCTTACCCTGTTTGACTTCAATGTCCAAGAAGTAGTTCAACGATCCCATATCCTTGGTCTGAAATTGTTCTCCCTGAAACTTCTTTAGTCCTGCAATATCCTGGTTGTCGTCTCCCGTGATTACAATGTCGTCAACATAGACGCCAAGTAGTATCCTTCCAGCTGATGTCTGTCGGTAGAATATCGAATGATCCTTCTTTGATTGATACATGCCAAATTGAGTAACATGTATAAATCAACCAAACCACGCATGAGGTGATTGTTTGAGATCGTAGAAGGCCTTCCGCAGATGACACACTTTACCCTCTCTTGCAACGAACCCGGAAGGTTGCACCAGATACACTTCTTCAATATCCCCGTGGAGAAATACATTTTGATATCCAGCTGAAGCAATGGCAGTCATAGCGAACAACTAAGGCCAAGAGGATGCGCATTGATGTCATCATGGCAACTAGATAGAATGTCTCAAAATAATTCTCACCGTGGGTCTGAGAATATCATTTAGCCACAAGACGAGCCTTTAGATGATCAAGAGTGCCATCTGGTTTTACCTTGATCGTGAACACTCATTTGCAACATACTGCCTGCTTACCAATAGGTAAATCTACCAAGTCCCAAGTATGGTTCTCCCGAAATGCTTTCATCTCCTCTTCCATAGTAGCACGTCAACCGGAATATTTGGGGCCCTCCTCAGCAGTACCAGGAATCTGAATCCTATCAATAGTAGCTACCAAGGACTGAGTGTGGCTCGCGATCCCTATGTAGTTGTCAACATAGAAGGGATGATTGCGACAGGCACGACGAGGTCGAGCTGGTGGAACAGACGGAGGAAAATCAGTGGATCTAGAGGAGAAGGATGGCTCTGTGGTCATGGACACTATCTGTGATGGCCGTCCAGGCGACGTCGGTACTGACTGAACTGGTGTTGACGGACAGTCGGGGAGGGTACCCTTACGGGGGGATGTTGTTTTTGAACAGGAAACAACAAGGAACCCTCTTCTGGGTAGACTTGGGGAACTGGACCTATAGTTTGTGGAAGTGGAGGAAACTCGGTTTCAACGAAGGTAACATCCCAAGAGAAAAAATTATCTCTTAAAGGTAGGAAAAAAACAACGATACTCTGATCTTTAGGATACCCAAGAAAAAAATATTGGATTGCCTTAGGATCTAATTTTTGAAAGGTTCGGTCCGAACATAGCATAAGCAACCAAAAATTTTGAGAGGTAGAGAAAACGGCTCTCGTTCGGAATATAACCGAGAAAAGGGAGTAGCACCATTGAAGATCGACGATGTCATGCGATTAATGAGATACCGCATCCGACCAAAATCTTTTAGGAGTATGTGCTTGAAACATAAGAGCACGTGTGGTTTCCAAGAGATGCGATTCTTGCGTTCGGCCACACCAATTCTGTTGTCGTGTGTAAGGACACAAAGTTTGGTGGATGATGCCATTACGGGACAAATGAGTATTGAACTCACGAGATAGATACTCACGACCATTTTTACTTCGAAAGCATCTAATCGGAACACCAAATTGTGTTTTGATTTATCCATAAAAATTGCACCAAATTTTAAATAATTCGGAATAATTTTTTATCAGATAGACAAAAGTGACACGTGAGTAGTCATCAACAAATATAACAAAACCCATCATAAATTCTACCAGACAAGATCCACATACATCAGAATGCACCAATTCAAAAGGAGAAGATGCAATTTTATTACGACTCACCGGATAGGGGACCCGGTGATGCTTTGCAAAACGACACGACTCAAAATGAAAAGTAACTGGAACATCTAAAGATGAGTACATTTTCTGGAGAGCTTGGATTGATGGATGGTCTAACTGACAATATAACTCAAAAGGATCGACTGCACAAGCAACAAAAAAAGGAACGTCAAATAGGTACAAGCCTCCAGCTACATGCCCCTTACCAATAGTCTTTCCAGTCTTCAGGTCCTAAAAACACAACCATCAGGAAAAAAATATTACCGAGCAATGTAAGTTTCGAGTAATTTGACTAATTGAAAGCAAACTGAACATGTTTCCAAGTGTATGTAATACTGAATTGAGTGACAGTCCGGAAAAAAGATGGGCACTTTCTCGTCTAAGGACTGTTAGTGAACCACCATTGGCAACATTAATATCGAAAACACGACCCACCGATACATAATTGCGTATCATACCTGCGTCGCTAGTCATGTGAGTAGACGCACTAGAATCAATCACCCACTGCTTCGACCTCACCACACATGCCGCTGAGTACCCGGTTATGGATCCAGATGTGGATGCTTTACCACGACGCTGAGCTTGAAAGTAAAAAAAATTTGTATATGACTCTGCAGTTATCTGGACAGATCAAACACCATCATCAGGAGCATATATTATAACATTGGCGGAATGAGATTTAGGATACTGCCACTGGAAATGGCTATGCTGACCACAGTTGAAACATGTGCGCGATCTTCCTCCATCACGACCGCCATTGCCTCATCCCCATCACGACCAGCATTTCGGCCACCACGTCGTCCACCACGACCACCATAAAATCTAGCACGACCAACACCAAGAGCAGATTGATCAGCAGAAGCATCACCCATAGTGGTCTCAACGACTTTCGTTGTCCGAATAACGCGATAGTGAGCTTCCATTAGAGACGGAACATCAGATCCAACAATGATCTGAGAGCGAGCAGAGTTAGCATCAGGACAGAGAGACAAGATATGTCATGACATGAAGCTGCTTACGTTGAGCCCTTACTTCATTGATATACGTTATTAGAGGTAAAACATGAACGATCTCATCAGTCATAGCCTTAAAGGCCCGGAAGCGGCCCTTATGAGATTTGTCTTCCTGATTTGCTCTGTATACGCCAACGACCGAGTCGTAGATATGATACAAATCGCGTTTTCCATCAAACGCCACAGCCAGGTCCTCCCATAATTCCTTCACTAAATCTGTATTTTGAACTATATCTTCCACCGATGGTTCCATTGAATTCATCAACTGTGCAAACAATCGACTGTCATCTGTCTCCCACTGCTCAAAATATGATCAGTCTCTGTTGGAGGGTTGTCAGTCAGATGTTTGAACAATCGCATTCTCCGAAGCGTCTTCTCGACCTTCTTTCGTTATGTCGAGTAGCCCTCTGGTCCGTCCAACCGTCGATTTTCAAGTCGAATCGATGAAATTGTTATGCCAGTTCCCATTGTTCCCGCTATTGCGTTCCAACACTAGTGTATGTAGCACTGTAATTTGCCTCAGTACCTGTCATCCTTCAGTATTCCGGGTTTGACTGTCGGTTTGATCTTTCCAACTTGATAATCACATCAACTCTCCCAATGCGCTAGAAACGTGGGCAGAACCGACACACACATAGGAAGCAGAGATTGAATATGGATCACACACGTCAGGACAGAGAGGTAACACATGTTAGTCTTTGTTAGATCCCGATGTGAAGATCAAGGAAAGAAACAAAGATTCACGCAAAATAAATCACTTGTCTGCTCTTTGTTAGATTCCTGAAGCCAATGTTGAGGGTCAGAGGTTCCAGCAAACAAACCATTATTTACCCTTTGAGGATCCCAATATTTTTCTTTTCAGATATTTAGAGTCAGATATTCCAACAAAGAAACTATTATTTACTCTCTGAGGATCCCAAATCATTTTTTATGTGAAAAGATGGCTAGGGTTTTGGTAGGTGACTGGGTTAGGGTTAGAGTTTATGGACATATTTTTTAGTTAAGGAGGGAGGTTGCAAGCGACAGAGGCTGCAGGTGGCAGGGGGTGCAGGGGGGAGGGGGGGTTACAGGCGGCAGGGGGTGCAAGCCGGTGCAGCAGCAGCGGCAGCATGCGGGGGAGACGGGGTAGTCGACAGCAGAGGGGGAGGAGCAGGGGCAGAGTAGAGAGAGGTTTAGGATTTAGGGTTGAGAGAAAGAGAGGAATAGCTCTGATACTATGTAGAGTGGGAATAATGGGATAAACTTTATTGATGAGAAGATTACATATATATAGGAGAGGCTAACCCCTCTCACTATTGTTTTACCCGATGTGGGACTAAAACCCACTACTACTAATACTTAATACATGATATTCGGTTGGACCCATATTAAAGCTCGGATGGTATGGGGCGGCTATCCTGCACAGGAATGTGGCCGTGCCTTAGGCCGCTGTGCCGACAAGGTCGGACATTTGGCCTGGCCTGGTACCGTCAGTTTCCATGTGGCGTGCCAGCCACTCCCTGACATTGATGTGGCCTGGAATTACGAGCCAGGTGTGTGTATGGACATGCAACAACATCACCACAAGAGGGAGGGGGGAGGGGGGGGGGGGGGGGGGGGGGCGGGGTTGTTGCAGGCAAGTGTGACGAGATAAAAGAGCATCCATCTTCTCAGTATGGCATGCTTCTAGGAAAGCACATTAGGTGTCTACCGACATGCAACAACATCACCACAAAGGGGGGTTGCAGGAACCAAGTCCCAAGTTTAACGAGATAAAAGAGCATAATTCTTCTCAGTCATGGTGCTTCCAGGACAGCACACTGGTTCTCCAGATAGGTCCTGGGAATAGAAACAGTAGAGAGAGAGAGAGAGATAAGGCATCCATCAATATCCGTCCTGAAATTTACTATCAATCTTTGATGGCAACTAAGATTACTTTGGCTATATATTCTTTTTATCAACTTTTTTTTTACATAGTAAGACTTCATATGTACGAGAGAACTTTGTTTTTTAGAGTAAACCAACCAAGTATCCCCAGGTTTCGTCCCCTATCAGAACCATCAATAACTAGATGGAATTAATCCCAAGTTTTCTTGAGGGCTTCCTTGTACATGACCATACAAAAAGAAAAGGTGAAGGATATAATTGTGCTTGTCAATCATGCCAAAGGACATAAATAAGGAAACTGGATGGTCTTAAGTTAAAGTTCCCAGCATCGGTAACGGAATCGGTTTCGGACCCCTTCTTATGAGTATCGGTATCTACGGTTTCGGTAGTTTCGATGGTTTCAGATTGGAGTCTCAGAGTTCTTGGTTTCAGGGAGCCAAAACTAAGAAATTGTTTGAAAACTAGAAAATATTTGATACATTTAGGCATAATCTTATGTATTGTTTGTTGTTTCTCGTTAGTTATGGATGGAATAATATTCATCATTGTTGAATCATTTACTCACAATAGATATGGCTGTTCATTTTAATTGCTTTTACAAAAAATACCCCCACAATGTATAGTTTTAAATGGAAAATATTAAGATGTTTGAACATTGTGAATGTAAGATACAACTTCAACAATTGGTAATACTTAGATTGTGTCGGTAAAGAACTTTATCTACACACCTTAGCAAGTTGATCTTCAGCATGATCGAATAATTGTGTCAACGTTGTTTTTCCATACTTCTCTCTTTTTCTTGTAATTTTTTTTCTTGCTAAAATGATTTGAGAAAGAAAGCCGAAATTTCTATATATGCCGGTATCCTTGGAGATGACTATCGGATGGGACATGCAAAATAATGATATGATAGCGTCGATATGTATTTCTATCGGGCCGATATTGTTAACCTTGCTTTAAATGCGCTTTATAGTGGCTTTCCACATTTCTCACCTCTACTGGAATGGTTATCTTCTTTAACATTCTAGAAATAATGCTCGTCACAACTGGGAGCAATTTCAAGAACTATACCCTTGATAATGGATACCAAAAAACGTTTAGCAAATGCAACTCTTATAATCACAAATGTTCAAGTAAACAATTGAACCAAATTTCTTAGGCTGTGAAACCATACAAGAGAGAGATTACCCGGCCTGATTTGTAGTGAAAATGGTAGGCTTTCCAATTACTGGAGGTTCCTGTCAAAAATGGCCAAATTCGACGTGAAATAAATTTCCATGGTTATGCTACAAATTGTGGCATGTATTTTTATGATTTTGGAAACACAATTCCAATTGCTTGGGACAATGTTTCCGACTAACTAAAATCACAATCTTAATCAGATGAAAATGAAATAGACCTTGATAGTAAGAGACAAGGAAGGCTACTAAGAAAATTATATCAAAAAAATATAAATAATTCAAGTTTAAGGAGACGTGTCCTTTTTTTTTTCCACACATGCTTTATCCATTGGGAGTGTAGCATGAAATTGAAATCCAGAAGTGCACTTTAAAGAAAAAACAGCCAAAGTTCACTTTTTGTGCTTATGCAACATATCATTGTACAACAATCATAAAACACGGCAACAAACCATTTACTTTCCAGGTCCTTTCAGAAGCCTACCTGCTTTAAAAGAATAGTGCTAATATAGAATATTAATTATTGTAGAATTGGAATGGTTAACTCTTGTTGATGAGAAGACTACATATATATAGGAGAGGCTAACCCCTCTCTCTAATACTCTACCTGATGTGGGACTAAAGTCCATTACTAATATAATACTTAACATCCTCCCTCAAGCTGGAACATAGATGTTAATCATGCTTAGCTTGTTACACAAAAATTGCACCCGATGACCCAAAAGAGATTTCATGAAGATATCGGCTATCTGATCACCGATCCTCACGTGATGAAACTTTATCATCCCCTTTTTATACTCATCACGAACGAAGTGGACATCAATTTCAATGTACTTCGTCATTTCATGAAATACATAATTTGTACAATATTGATAACAGATTGGTTATCACACCACATATCTGCTGCTTTTGATCATGCTTCTTCTCCCAACTCTTGTATAAGATGCTGCAGATATAACACTTATGCCGTGCCATGAACAATGGCTCGATATTCTGCTTTCGAACTTGACCGTGCTATCACACTCTGCTTCTTGCTCTTCCATGATACCAAATTTCTGCCAATAAATACCGAGTAGCCAGATGTATGTTGGCCCATCCGGTCTCAGTCAACTTGATTTTGATAGTTAACTAAACCATGCATTGATATGTCGCGATCTGAAGCCTCAACACTGCTATTACATGTCATCTGTATTTCGTCTATTCAAATGTAATCTTTCATTTATTTGAGTTTATGACTAATGTAAGCTGAGTCGTACTGGCAAATCCCAAATACCTATACCCAGATACCTAATCCACTCAAATGAACCAAAGAACATATCCACCAAATCAGGACACATTCATTTACAAAGTCTACCATACTAAGAGACCGAACTCGGTTACCCTTTTGGTATGAAATCAACCAGTTCAATAGCTCTTGATTTCTTGGCCCAACGGTTGAAAATTTGAATTAAACCCTGACCGAATTCTGTTTGTCTACACCTTATAAATATGATTGGAATTCTTCATTCTTACTCACTCAACAATTCTTAAGTCTTCTATCCTATTGTGAGCAAACCCCTAAAGCCTTAACTTTTACATCTCAAAGAGCAACTTCATAGCCTTCCTAGTGCCAAGTGTGATCTCGGTCTAGAAGTCTTCTGAGTTGTAAAGAGCTTTGTTCGATCAGTTACTCTCTCTCTCTCTCTAAGCTGTGAAGTTGCGAGACTTCGGATCAAACCTCGTGGTGTAAAGAAGTGGCAAACCTTCAGATCAAAGCTTGTGATTCATTATTGGTGATTATAGTGAAGAAAACCCCGAGCTTGAGTTCTCGGGACTGGACTAGTCCTCTCAGAGGAAAACCAGTATACATCTTGGTGTTTGCGTTTGATTTCTCTCTACTTTATTTCTTTACTTTATTGTCTTTATATACACTGTTAGTTAGCTACTGTCTTCACTTTGATAATCTTAAATTGAGTAGATTATTCCGCTGCACTCTATTCACCTCCCCTCTAGAGTTGCCTCACAGTCCTTTAATTGGTATCAGAGCTAGTTCTCTTGATATTTGGCTTAACATCCTAAGAGACTTATGGCAACTGTTAGATCTATCCACACAAACAATGGTGATGGCCAGTCCACAAATAGGCCACCCTTATTTGATGGTACTAACTACACGTACTAGAAGACACGTATGAGCTTCTACCTAAAGTCACTGGATTTTGACCTTTGGGTTGTAGTAGTAGACGGATACAAGAAGCCACCTAGAATAGTCATAGATGGTAACCTTGTAGAGAAGCCTCATGATAACTAGTTCAGTCCCGAAAAAAATAAGCTAGTCTTGATGCTAAAGCTATTAACGCTCTATTTTGTGCTGTCGACAGAATTGAATTTAATAGGGTCTCCACTTGCGGAACTTCGCACGAAGTATGAAAACTTCTTAAGATCACTCATGAAGGAACCTCCCAAGTGAAGGAATCAAAAATAAGTCGTCTAACACAGGAGTATAAAGCATTCAAGATGAAGCAAAATGAGACGATTACTCAAATGTTCATGAAATTCCTCGACATCGTCAACCCTCTATTATCACTCGGCAAGGAGTACAACAATCACGAGAAAATTCGCAAGGTACTCAGGGAACTCACCAAGAACTAAAATCCCAAGGCTACTGCAATCATAGAAGGGAATGATCTTACCACGATGACCCTCGAGACGCTCATGGGCAAGCTGATGACTCACGAACTGGATATCAAGGAATTTGAAGAACCCACTCTCAAGGAGAAGACGATTGCTCTTAAGGCACATCACAAAAATGTCACCTACTACAACTCCGACGACAATGAGTCTCAAGACGAGAAAGTTGTCCTGACCACCAGAAACTTCAGAAAATTTCTAAAGCTTGAGAAATCAAAGAAGAAGAAGCCAACTGACAACAGTGATGAAGAGCCTATATGCTACAACTGTAAGAATACAGGACATATAAAGAAAGATTGTCCAACCCTAAGAAAAGGAAATCGCCACAACTACTCATCCAGAAGAACATCATCACAGAAATATGCAAACACTAGTATTTGGCACGAAAGTGAAACTAGTGAATCCGAAGAAGAGAATCCTCGAGAAGCAGCAAACCTATGCTTCATGGCATTAGCTGATCAGGTAACGAATAACAACTCTTACGATGATTTTACTTTTGATGAACTAGGTAATACTTCTAGTGATCTGCTTGATGATTTTAGAAAACTTAGAAATAAGTACAAGCATGCTAAGAAAGATGTTCAAGAACGTCAAACTGAAATAGGGAGACTAACAACTCTACTAAGTGAAGTAAATGATACCTCAAACGATTCAGACGAGAATTCTAGACTTAAGCTTAACCTCCACGAGGCACTTGCCAGTCTTGACCAAGGTTCAAAGTATCGGTATCGGAATCGGTATCGGACCATTCCTATGAGTATCGGTATCGGCGGTATCGGTAGTATCGACGGTTTCGGATCGGAGTATCGGATTTTTTGGTATCGGAAAGCAAACAACTATTAGTAAATTATTAACATTTAAAAGAATATATTTTATGCATTTATGCATAATTTAAAGTATTTTCAGTATTTTTTCTTAGTATTTTTGATATTGAATGAAATAGTAGTCATCCTTGTTGATTGATTTATATGCGATAGATAAGTTTTCCTCTTTTATATGTTTTTACAACCTTACTATGCTTTTGCATCCTTTCTAATTGGTCTTTTTAATTCAAATTTTTTTGCCGAATTGACTGAAAAAAGACCTCTAATGTCGGTATCGGTCAGTATCGGGTATCGGTCGGTATCAGATCGGGACATGCCAAACTGTATCGGTATCGGCCGTATCGGATCGGTATCGGCCGATACTTTAAACTATGGTCTTGACAAGAGCTCCCAGGAGAACGCAAAACTTAAGGAAGAATTCGAATATGAAAAGAAGAAGTATTCCATTACTGCACGTAGGATAGATGCTCTCACTGCGAAATATGATGAAGTATATGCTACCTCTAAAAAGATAGAGATTAGATTGGGTAAACAGGTAGAACAAACCTCCACCCAACCTAACACGAGACACGTAGCAAGACAAAAGAACACTCACAGTTATGCTCCCACCTACATGCATAACAGTTCATGCAATCATCATGCACATAGAACCAAACACAATCATGCATTCTATTATAGAAAACCACAAAAAAATGTTCCACACAATCATGCATTCTATTATAGAAGACCACAAAGAAATGTCCCACACAATTATGCATTATATTATAGAAGACCATAAAAAACTGCTTCACACAATCATATCTATCATGCTGCACCAAGCATCAATCACACAGCTATATGTCACTACTGTGGTAAGAAATGACATATATCTAGATTCTGTAAAACAAGAAAATTAGTAGATATGAATGTTTATGCATGGGTATCAAAAACTAACACAGCAGGACTCTCGAGTAAATGGGTACCAAGGATTACATCTACAACTCGTTTTGTAGGTGGACCAACCCTCTCATGCTAGAAACAAGTGGATTCTCGATAGTGGTTGCTCACGACATATGGCTGGTGATACTAACCTATTTGCAACGCTATCGATGAAGAAAGAAGGTTATGTCTCCTTCGGCAATAACCTCAGAGGATACATTATTGGTAATGGTAATATAGGTGTTCCTCCTATCCTGTCATAAAAGACGTTTGTCTCGTAACGGAATTAAAACACAACCTACTCAGCATCAGTCATCTAGCTGACCATGGTTATGGTATTAACTTCGTTAAAAACAAATGTTCTATTTATGAAAGATCCACTGGTAAGGTTATCTTTGAAAGGATCAGGGAAGACAATATATATATTTTCTATCTTACAAAAGACACTGACAATGTAGGCAAATGTCTATACGCCAACAAAGATGACAATTGGCTATGGCATATACGTCTAGGACACGCAAACATGGACACTATTGCAAGACTGTCTACAAAGAAATCGTAAGAGGCTTACCAGAGATTACTTTCAAGAAAGATATGGTATGTGCTGACAGTGAAAAGAATAAAAGCTACTAAATCTTCTTTTAAATCAATCAACTCTGTAAGTACCTCTAAACCTATCCAACTTTTGCATATGACCTTGTTTGGACCCAGTAGAGTCGTCAGTCTTGGCGGTAAGCTTTATGCTTATGTTATTGTTGATGATTTTTCTAGATACACATGGGTTTATTTTCTTGCAAATAAAAATGAAGCATTTTCTGAATTTGTCACTTTTTGCAAAAATGTTCAAAACGAAAAAGTTTCATGATTACTCGTATCCGAATTGATCATGGAGACGAATTCCAAAATAGTGATTTCAAAAGATTTTGCAATGAAAATGGTTTTTCTCATGAATTTTTTTGTCCTAGAACTCCCCAACAAAATGGTGTTGTAGAGCAGAAGAATAGAACTCTTGGCGATATTGCTAGAGTCATGTTAAATTAGTATAACCTTCCGAAATACTTTTGGGCTGAAGCTGTAAGTACTTCATGCCATGTTTTGAATAAGATGCTTATTCGACCTATATCGAAGAAAATCCTCTATGAACTTTGGTTTGGTAGAATCCCAACAATTAGTTACTATAAAGTTTTTGGTTGCAAATGTTTTATCCTTAATACCAAAGATAATCTAGAAAAATTTGACTCCAAGGCCGATGAAGGTATTTTTCTAGGTTATGCCGCCAAAAGTAAATGATTCAGAGTATTCAACAAAACCTCATTGACTGTTGAAGAATCAGTCAATGTTAAATTTGATGACTACAACACTCAAGCACTAAACGAAAGCGACGATGAAGTTAACCCGCAACCAACAAGACATCAGAAGATACAAGCAGTACAAGTCATCCGGAAAGTCTGCCAAGGAGACTAAAGTTCTCGACAGATCATCCTGAGGACTTGGTAATAGGTAATGTATCGAAAGGTGTAAGTACATGTTCCTCAAATAGAGATATCATTGCAAATGTTGCTTTTATTTCTCAAGTAGAACCAAAAAATACTGATGAAGCTTTTGTTGATGAATTTTGGATTTCTGCTATGCAAGAGGAACTCAACCAATTTGAACGCAATCAAGTTTGGGAACTTGTTCCTAAACCTAATGATTATCCGATCATTGGTACTACATAGATTTTCCGAAATAAATTAAATGAGGATGGTTCAGTTACACGTAACAAAGCACGTCTCGTAGCTCAAGGATACAACCAAGAGGAAGGTATCGACTACGATGAGACTTATGCTCCTGTTGCTTGACTTGAATCTATCCGAATGCTTTGCGTTTTTGCTAGTTTTTATAACTTCAAACTTTTTTAAATGGATGTTAAAAGTGCTTTTCTAAATGGTGTTATCAAAGAAGATGTTTTTGTTAAACAACCCCCTGGTTTTGAAGATTTCAAACATCCTGATCACGTATTCAAGTTACGAAATGCTCTATACGGACTCAAACAAGCCCCTCGTGCTTGGTATGAACGTCTTAGCCTCTTTCTACTTGAAAACGGTTTTTCAAAAGGAAAAATTGATACTACCCTTTTTATAAAAGTTTCTGCTGATTCTTTGTTATTAGTGCAAATATATGTTGATGATATCATATTTGGATCTACTAATGAGATGCTATGTAACGAGTTTGCTAAATGTATGCAAAGTGAATTTGAGATGAGCATGATGGAAGAACTGACTTTCTTTCTAGGATTGCAAATCAAACAAGATTCACAAGGAACTTTTATCCATCAGGCTAAGTACACAAAGGATTTGCTTAAAAAGTTCGACATAGACAATGCAAAGCCTATCGGAACTCCAATGGCAACATCCACTAAGCTTGACCTTGATGAAAGCAGTAAACCAACAGACATACGTAAGTATCGAAGTATGATTGGTAGTTTGTTATATCTAACTGCTAGTTGTCCAGACATTATGTTTGTTGTATGTCTTTATGCTAGATATCATGCTAATCCTAATGAATCACATTTGTGCGAAGTTAAGCGTATTTTTAGATACCTTAAAGGGACTTTGTCGGCAGGCTTATGGTATCCCAAAACCACGTCCTTTGACCTTGCTGGTTACTCGGATGCTGATTTTCCTGGATGCAAAGTTGATCGAAAAAGCACCAGCGACACGTGTCATTTCCTAGGAAAGTCTCTCGTCTCCTGGTTTAGCAAGAAACAAAATTCTGTTGCATTATCAACAACTGAGGCAGAGTATATCGCCGTAGGACGTTGTTGTGCTCAAATTTTGTGGATGAAGCAAACCCTAGAAGACTTCAATCTACACTTTAAGAACATTCCTATTTACTGTGATAACACTAACACCATTAATCTCACCAAAAATCCAGTATGCCACTCACGCACTAAGCACATAGAAATTCGTCATCATTTTCTAAGAGATCATCAATCACACGGAGATATTTGTTTAGAGTATGTGGACACGAAACATCAATTAGCAGACATCTTTACTAAACCTTTAGCTGAAGATTAATTCAACTTTATCCGTCGAGAATTAGGTCTTTTAGATTCTGATAAAATATAAGAATCATAAGATGCTTTACAAATTTTTCGTCACACTTTTCAAAAAATTTGAAAATTTTGTATACAAGCCGAAAGGGTCCTTCTGTCAAAAAGGTGTAAATAACCTTACGCGACACGGTATTTAAGTATTTTCGGACCACCGCTAGCTGGGATCCGGCATCTACAGCTACCCCGGGATGATTTAAACTCTTAAAAATGTACTATTTAAGTTCAACACTTATTATTCTGTATTTATATCAAGTCCATAAAGGCATAATATCGACTAAAGTTATATTGAGATTCTGAAAATAAATGTCAACAGAATTCAGACCGAACTCGAGCCGAGCTCGGACCAAACTAGGTTAGTTTAATTCCAGAATATGCTATGTCATTTAATCTTCTTCCTAATTTAGGTTTCTGTTACTCTATATATAGATCATTTCGTTGCTCATTCATTCTGACCAACGAAAATCATTCCTCCTCCACAAATAAAACTTAGCATTTCCTCCTACATCTTCTCCCAATGGCCCCTAAAAGGAAACAAGATTCCTTTTCCGACTCTCTTTTCTGTCCCATTATGCCAAACATAGGAGAATTCGACGGTTTCACCTTTCGGAGCCTCGAAATTTCAAATGATTGGTTTAATGACTTCTCCAAGAGACACATCTGTTTTGGCCATCCTATTGATTTTATTTCTCAACACATAGACTATCTACCTACTCTTCAAAAACTCCAACTTGAATAATTTGTTACAACCCGCAAAATTTACACTAATGATATTCAAATGTTTATTGTAACTTAATATATGAACATGACACTATTTCATCTAGAGTTCATGGCAGTCCAGTTGAATTCGATGCAGATGACTTGGGTGAAATACTACGCATTTCCGCTGATAGACAACTCTTAGTCAACATCACGCAAGTTCAATTCGACCATGACTTAACCCTAGACTCTTTCAAGAATATCATTTGTCACCTCTTGAATGTCCACATGATAAATTTCATGCTAGATATTTGAATGGTCACTTCTTTGAAATGCATCGTATTATCTTTTTAATTTTTCTATCTAAGAAGACTTACTTTGATGAGGTCTCTAATCTAGAAATGTCAGCCTTATATCACTTGCATTTCGGCATAAATTTCAATGTTCCACAGACCATCTTATCTCAAATGGATCAATGTCACAAGAAAGGGCGTCCACTACTATACGCCATGTACTTGCCAACCATTTTCAGCTATTTCGACATTCCTTTGGATACTTGTCCAAATCTTGAGGAACCTTTATACCTCAATAGAATTCGACGAATTGAGCCAACTATGCTTCTACCTTACAACTCATCATCAAACTCCAACACTCATCCTGTTGATTATGTCCCTCCCGTTGATGAACAACCGCAAACCTTAGAGTCTATTTTCAATCTGTTGCGTGATCGCTTCCACCAAGAAGATATACGCAATCGTGCCACTGATCATCGCCAAACTCTTCAGACTCAGGCTCTTGACAACACTTTGGTAGACATCCAGTACACCCAATCGAAGCACCTAGCCGAACCTTCTCCGATTCTCCGGAATCCAAATCAACAAGAATTTCGTATTGATCACCCTTATGTCCAGCGACATTTGGATCCAGCTGATGCCTTCTTTGATCCAAACAGAATTATTGAACCAGATAATGAAGACAATGACAACTAGTTACTCAATAGATTTAAATGTCTAAAATGTTCTACTATGATGTTTCCATTACACATCTACTTTTGTATGTTTTCTTTCAAATGAATAAAAGTTTAATACAATTTTTTTTTCTTTTTTTTCATTCTATTATCCTTGTATACAATTTACTCTCTTGTTTTTCTTGTCATCTCACCGATTTCGGAGAAGCATGCCATTTCGATTAAATGACAACGGTGGAGAAAGACATACATGATACTAGCATACAAGACGATACTTGACAGACGTTGTCTTCAGCATTTCAACTGCTCCACAGTTACGGGGGAGCCTTGCATATCAAAGACTTGAGGTTCCATGCGCCTGTGATCAGTGCATTCTTTCTGGCTTAGACGGCGTTGCGCGTGCTCATCGTGGGACTTGGCACGACTCTTCTCGAGCGCAGCTTCAGAGAGGGTGACATGATGCGCGCCAACCTTCTGTGCACCTGCGACAAAGGTTGGCGGAACTTCTGGAGTAGATTCGAGGTTCAGCGTAGCGGCCTTAGCAACCCACATCCTTCGAATTTTTTGAGGTCGTGCTAACCTCGGCAAGGGACTCGTCTTGTCGACGGAGTACAGGTCAACCGCTGGTGCAACTGTGGCGTGGGTTGACGATGCATCAGATATCGACTTCGGGCTTGGCACAACGGTACTAACGTCCCGAGTTCTGCGAGTCTTGTGAGGTCGTACGAGCCTCGTTGGAGAGCTCGTATATCTTTGAACGCTTGTTGGTCGAAGCGAACAACCAACATCCTTTGAGTCGAACCTAACTTGGTCACGTCAGATTGCGTCACCAGCTTCTCGTTGAAGGAGAAGCTCTTCCCCAGAAGAGTCGTCATTTTTGTCGACATCGCAAAAAGTAAGTTTTTGGGTGACTCAGTGACTCGAAAACACACAAAAAAAATTTAAGTGGAAAGACGGCTAGGATTTGGTGTAGGTGGCGGCTGGATTAGGGTTAGGGTTTATGGACATGTTAGGGTTAGGGTTTGGGATAGGTGATGGCAGCGGGTAGAAAGGGGTGGAGGCGGGAAGGGGGGGGCGCAGGGCAGCGGGGGGAGGGGGGTTGAAGGGGGGCAGCGGGAGAGAGGACTGAGGGGAGGGGGGGCGCTGGAGCGGGCGGGGGGACCCGAGGGAGGCGAAGGGGAATGGGGGTTGATCTAGGATTACGTTTTTTTTTGGAGAGAGAGGGAAAGTGGATAGGTTATGGCTCTGATACCATGTAGGATTGGAATAATAAACTCTTATTGATGAGAAGACTACATATATATAGGAGAGGCTAACCCCTCTCTCTATTACTCTACCCGATGTGGGACTAAAGTCCATTACTAATATAATACTTAACAATAATAATCATCCAAGCCTTCTCCCATCAGAATGGGGTCCGCTCTGGAGCATAAGCTCCCCCAAGGATTTGACAGCTTTTATAACCAATTGTTAACCTGACTTCAACCCTCTATATTGGCACCAAATTCCTACTCAAGGTAGCTATGAGCACGAGAGGGTCGTGCCATAAAACCTAGGCCGCCAATTGGCAAATAGCTAGACCTACCTTTTGGTTATGCACTTTAAGCTCTTTCAACCAAAGGGCACCCTCCAAATTCCCGTAGACTATAAAAGAGTCTAAAGGAAGAGGTATGATGATAAATTTGCTATATGGAATTGAATCCATCTCTATAATGCATCAAGTCAAGGTTGAAAAGGAAGGACAATCCCCATTTAAATCATTACAGTCCATCTCAGAAATGCAGCCAAAATTTCTGTTTCCACCTACAAATATTGGTAAAAATATTTGAATTTCACACATAGAAAAGAAGCAAAATCATGATTCTGGAAATGCTAAATGCTACAGACATGCTAAGGTGTACTTAGTGCTCTAACACTAATAACATTTGAATAAAAACACTAATAACATTTGAATAAAAACACCCTTTAATAGGAATTTTATCCTACAATTTCCATTATGGTGGTCTAACAAACCTTTGACATTAGTCTCTTTCTTACAAATCTCCATCCCGGGAACAAATAAGCGACAAGATTTCTTTCCTCCCTTTTTCTCCACCAAACTCCGCATAAGATGCATGCCCTTGGAGGAGCAACTTTATTCTTAGTTCTTGGTAATTAGGCTACCAAAAATAGGTACTACTATTTACAAGAACACATTGCAAACTCCAAAGACCATCCCTTTCCATTGTTTCACCTATACACTATTATATATTTCAAACTCAAACATATGAATTAATAAACTGTCCTTCAACTTACCAGACACTGATCCTATTCACAATATGCATTTAAACTTTACCCTTAGTTTTGGCTACCTATTATATGATTTCTAGGTGTAAAATAAAACTATATATACAACTAAATGCAGATTTGTGCACTATAGATACACCATAAGAGCAGAAAAAAGGCTATGCTAACAGACTTGTGATTATAGATTGAAAACTAAGTGATTACTCTAACATGGCATACCTCATATTCTTCAAACTCATGACCTTCAATGACAACAAGACTTGGGACGTCATTAGGATGTGGTCGGAGCAGCTCCTGAGCCTCTTCCCATGTTACCTTCAACTCAATTGAGTCCTCATTTTCAATCCGTAGGCGTTTACTTTTGGAGCCAAAAGCGCCACTTTTCCTTTTACTAGGGCCTGGTGAAGACTTAGCAGTAGAGCTATCTTTTTGTATAAATCCTGCTTTCTCAAATTTAGACAAGTTGGATTGATCTGCTGCATTGACTGGGCTCTTTGATTCTGTGCTGCCTTTTTGAGGTCCAGGAGGGCCATTTGCAGTGACATCAGCAGTGCTTTTACTAACCTCTGGAGGTGTTGAGAAACCATTTCCAGTTTTGACTGTTTGGGTGTCCTGCTAATTGATAGATAAGATTCTTGACTGAGAAGGTTAACTTTAATATCTATCGACTTTCCAGCCTCCACGCAAAAGGACCAGTTTGTTTAAAAAATAGAACTTTGGATACAAGGGATCATAAGAACTAATGCAAATGTCAAAAACAAAGATGATAACAATATGAAATTACTGTATTGTCCTTGCTTTTCATTAAGAAACCACTGATGTTTACCCAAGTTCACCTATTAGTCAACTTAAAGTTACTTGGCTAATTAATGATGTGTATAACATTAACATTTGGCATTGATGTATTTTAATTACATATGAAGAATATATTAGATAAAAAGGATCTCATATTTTTCTACTAAGGTGACTGATAAATATGTAATTCAAATAAGAAGTATGCTAAAGCATTGGCAAAAGCATATCACAATATGTTTGTATGTAATTTTCATACATTAAAACCTGAAAAGGAAGCACATGAGAAAAATATAAGTAGGCACATATAATAGAATGAACAAAACTGCGGTATCTTCAGTTACCTAACCCAAAAATGTTTCCCTGAATGAAAAAATAGTTGATAGACAAATTCTACATCTAATATTTCTTTCAAAAATATTTGTAGGGAGAAGTGTTTATCTGCTTACAGTTACCTGTTCAGTTAAGATACCAGAAGCCTTCCTAAATCCCATGACTAGTTTCCCTTCTGGATCTATCCGACTAAATGTTACTGCAAACACACATTTCTTATTAGTTCAAGTTATTAGAGGGAAAACATTTTCTTACACAAGTCAAAAAAAATGTATGATTAAATTTTATTATGGTACAATCAGAATAATGCGGCCATCACAGAAGAAGAAACACAAGAGAATGATAAGAAGGGGATTTTGAAAAGTTTCTAATTTATATCATGTACCAGAAGGAAACGGTCTGAGCGACAACAAAACAGTACTACTGCAACACGCAAGCAGTATTTGATCTGCTTAGGGATGGCAAATTAAAGTTAAAAAGAAACAGAGGAATTCCTAAGCATCATTGTATCTGCTTAAGACATGCAGAAAAAAGGTAAAGAATACAACTTACTAAATTTAGTCTTGCATCACCATCCACATATTGGAAGAAGAATCAAACTAGACTATAACAATAGGAATTTTAAGTTCACATTCCAATTTTCCAACATGCCAGAGGGATATGCAGCTCTGCTTCTTCAACATGCCAGGAGTATGTGAAAATCATGGTAGAATACAAAAAGTAAAATAGCAATGAAAAATACAAGCCCTGCTTCAGTGATGACATGTAGAAGGCACAATAACAACAACAACCACAACAAAGCCATTGTCCCAAATTTTGGGGGATAATTGTAGAAGGCACATTTAGTAAAATGTAGAATACATAAACCATCTGAGATAATAGAAGATTATAACAAATTGGGAACTGGTAACTAACTGTTACAATTTTCAAGGGAGGAGGGGGAGGAGAAAAGAGGGGGGAGTCTAATGATGTACCTGTGTCACCTGCTTGTAATTGCATTGACTGAATGCACGGAGTAACCCCCTCCAAAACATACATCCTGCTATTATTATTTGGCCAAAAACGAAACTGAAATATCCACTCCTTGCCACTAGCATCTTGTACTTTTAAAGGAAGTCCTTCTGGATGAGAAATTACTGGGAAGTATGCCTGTTTGTGATAGCCATACATTTTTAAAGCATTCTACTATAATCAATACTTTCCTACTTGATACAAGATTCTATAGAAATGATATGACATTATAAATGACAAACTTTCATATCATAAAAGTTGTAAAAAAAAAACTTGTAATAATACTCAGTGTGGCAGTGAAGGCACTTCAAAATATAAGAAAGCAAATCAAATACATTACAAGACATCAAGCCTTATTATCTCGTATTTTTATCGTCAGCTGGATGAACTCTCTTTTTTTCCTCCATTTGCCCCAATAATAAAAGGACAACTCTTAATTTACATTAACAACCGTCATGTCACTTAACAGCTTTAGTCTATTCGTATTGATCTTATTATGCTTCCCCATATCAGAACTTTAACTACAACCTCCCCAGTCCTAATTGGCAAATCCAACGACCTTTGGTGGACGTAGAAGCCTTCATAAATAACCACTTTTTACATCTTATCCGCAATTAAAGCTACTTTTACATCGTATCCACAGTTAAAGTTACCTCTAAACCCCACGTAAGCTCCTTTCTTAATATATCATTTATATACTTCGTCTTTGTCTGACTTGACTATGGGCAACGGTAACTTAAAAAACCACATGACTCAGAATTAATGTCTTTCTCTAGTTTCTTGTCAACAGACCACCTGATAAATGATAAAGAATAGACTAGTCAAGTATGCAATGTTGCAAAAGATGCAACAAAGCATCAAGGCTGCAAGTGTTGGGGGCTTAGTTGGACATACTCGACATTGTGTTATATATATATATATATATATAACGGCTAAAAAATGAGCCGTCTAAGCCGTATGTATATCATCATTTAAATGAATTAAAAAAAATTAATAAGAAGATAACTAATAAACTGACTAAATACTCCACTAATTATTAAAAAAAAAATTTACCAAGCATACTACCTAATATGATATATTTATAACTAAATAACTGTAACTCCAGTGGTTAAGGTGGGAGGCATTTTCCTTGATTGCTTGAGTTCAATTCTGCTTTTTATAATAAATTCACGTTTAATTTTTTACAATATTTTTTTATGCACGTGCAATGCATGTGCACATTATTAGCAGCTTCAATACTAGCTGCTAGCAGTGTAACTAACTTAGTTAAACCTCCCACCACAACACGTAATGAGATACCCAAATGGCAAATTCACGCCCAACAAAGTGATTTATATTCCTTAACTATATAAAATGAAAAATCAAGTGCATCAGAAATTTTAGACTAATGCATTAAGTGGTCACTTTATTTCTATTACTGAAAACCATTCAATTGACAATTACTTGATGCATTGGTTAAATGTCTTCAAATAACAAGATATTTCATTCATTGATGATCGAAGATCTATATATCACTTCCAAAGGTCTTGATTAAAGGAGCATAATAGTCAACTTCTAACAAACTATAAATAGAAACAACTAGAATATAAATGAATGACCATTCATTTCGACTAAATAAGAGTAAGTACATTAATAAAAAAAATTATTTATTATTCGTAACAATGAGGCCTAAACGGGAGTAAGCAGTCTGATGGGCTAAGGCAGGGCCTAGGCAGATGTATAGTACCCAAAAACAAGCCAGGCTGCCACAACAGCTGTGCAGACCCTAGGTGACACGAGTTTGTGCCCGAGGGGGCTAAGCCCTCTAGGAAGCCACTTCTAACAACATTTCAAGTATGTCTACAGCTTGCTATAAGTTACTCCACCTTCGTCCTACTAATTATGACTGCCTAAGTTCCAACAGGTTCTCTTTACATTTAATATCTTGCAGTTAACGCCTTCTCTAGTCTTGTCAACTAAACAATCATGTGCATAAACTTCAGGAACATCATATTGAGAGAACTATTTTGCGCTTAAATAACTATGGCAGTGTCTCTCACAGAGCCACATGTGATTGACATAAATATAGATTACTAGGACAAGTATGTCTAAAAGAAAATTTCAAGTTTTAGAACTAGGAAAATCTACAAAGTATGTCTTCCTTCCATAGGAACATCATTACGACCGTGCTGCACCTGCACTTAAACCCAGGGGCCAATCCAGAAATTTAATTCAGTGGGGGCTTCCAAATTCGAAAAAAAAATTTGTAAAAAATAACTAAAGTGTGAGTGGATCCAGCTTTGAACCAAAGACCTCCTATGTAAAGACTAAGTAGCTTACCAATTGGACTACTATTCGATAATGAACTAAGCATTGGAAAATCAAGTTTACTGTATGTTTTTGAAAAAAATAAAAATAAAAATAAAAAACTACATAATTATTATTTTTCCCAAATTCAGTGGGGGCTTGAGCCCTCACTAGCTTAGATGTGCATCGGCCCCTGCTTAAACATCCAAAACATATATTAACATTTCATGAATAATGTTAAGCGTTATATTAGGTAGTGGGCTTTAGTCCCACATCGGGTAGAATAAGAGAGAGAGGGGTCAGCCTCTCCTATTAATATGTAGCATTTTTCATCAATGAGAACAAATCTATTATTCTCTTCTACATGGTATCAGAGCCATAACCATCCACCTCTCAAAAAAAAAAAAAAAACCCTAACCCTACTTCCCCGCCACCCCTCCTTTCCTCCGCCAGCCACCGCTGCCCCGCCGCCACCCGCCTGCCCCCCCTACGGCCCCGCCTCCCTGCCCATCCCACGGCCTCACTACCCAGCCCCCCCCCAGGCCTCCCTGCTCCAGCCCCCCCCTCCTGCTGCCCCGCCACCCCACTCTACCTGTTGACCCCCCCCCCCCCTCACAACCCCCCCTCTGCCTCCAGCAGCCCGAAACCCTAACATGCAGCCGCCGCCCCTCCTTCCTCTCTAAAAAAAAAATCGTATATCGAAGCCAAAGGGTAGACAATAATTTGTTTGCACAACCTCTGTTCCTAGATTACGACTTCAGAAGCGTATATCGAAGCCAGAGGGTAGACAATGATTTGATTGCACAACCTCTGTACCTAGATTACGACTTCAGGAGTTAACAAAGTGTAGACAAGTTGATTGTTTACGTGGATCTGTTTCCTTCCTACCCCGATATCCGCATCAGGATCTACACAGAGAGTGACCTGGGTTACTTCTGTGTCCTGGCTTGTGATCCCCATACGATCTCTTCTTTCTATGCGCGTGCCGATTCTGGCCACGTTGATAGCGAACTGGTAAAGTTGATGTGATTATTGGGATTGAGAAGATTCAGCGATAGTCGAATCAAGAGCATTATGACAAACTCTGAGACGGCTAGCAGAAATATCAGTGTCGGAAACGCATTAGCGGAACCAACGAGCACTGGCACGACGATCTCTTCGATTCGACTCGTCGATCGGCAGTTAGACGAACCAGAAGGATACTCAACATGGCGGAAGAAGGTTGAGAAAACACTTCGCGGTATGCGGTTGTCCAAGCATCTGACTGACAACCCTCCGGAGACGACTGATCCCACGTTTGAGCAGTGGAAGACGGATGACAGTCGACTGTTTACATAGTTGATGAACTCCATGGAACCATCGGTGGAGGACATGGTTCAAAACACGGACACAGTAAATGAGCTATGGGAGGTTCTAGCGACGGCGTTTGATGGAAAACGCGACTTGTCTCGTATCTACGACTCGGTTGTCGGCGTCTACCGGACAGAACAGGACGACAAGTCTCATAAGGACCACTTTCGGACTTTTAAGGCTATGGTCGATGAAGTTGACCGTATATTACCTCTGCCGACAGATATAAATGAAGTGAGAGCTCAACGTGAGCAGCTTCATATGATGGTATATCTTGCCTCTCTTCGTCATGATACAGACTCAGCTCGTTCTTAGATAATTATTGGAGCCGAGATTCCATCTCTAATGGAAGCTCATTTTCGTGTCCTACGGACAGCAAAGGTCGTCGAGACCTCTTCAAGTGATGCTCCTGCTGATCGATCTGCTCTTGGTGCCGCTTGTACTGTATTTCGTAGTGGTCGTGGTGGACGACGTGGTAGCTGAAATGGTGGACGTGATGGTAGACGAGGCATTGACGGTCGTGATGGAGGTCGACTGCGCACATGCTTCAACTGTGGCCTATATGGTCATTTCCAGTGGCAATGTACTAAAGCTCCTGCCGCCAACGTTACCTCAGATACTCCTGATCTTAGCGGTCAATTCGTCCAAATGACTGATGATGCATATGCAGACTTTGTTGAGTTTCAAGCTCAACGTCGAGATGAAGCTTCTCCTTCTGTGTCCACCGCAGGGTACTCAGCGGCATGTGTGGTACAATCGAAACAGTGGAACCTTGATTCTGGTGCGTCTGCTCACTTGACAGGCGACGTAGGTATGATATGAAACTATGTACCGGTTGGTCGTATGTCTAATATTACATGTGCCAATGGTGGTTCGCTAACAGTCCGTGGGAAAGGATTTGCCCGTCTTTCTTCGGGACTGTCACTACATTCTGTACTATATACCCCTGGAAACTCACTCTCAATTAGTCGGATTACTCGCGATATGTACTGCTCGGTAACATTCTTTTCTGATGGTTGTGTTTTTCAGGACCTAACGACTGGAAGGACTATAGGTAGGGGCATATGGCTGGAGGCTTGTACCTGTTTGACAAAACTCCATATGTTGCTTGTGCTGGTGTGCAACTTGATCCTTTTGAGTTATACTGCCGGTTAGGACATCCATCTGTCCAAGCACTCCAGAAAATGTACTCATCTTTAGATGTTTCTTTTCATTGTGAGTCATGTAGCTTGGCGAAGCATCACCGAATTTCCTATCCGGTTAGTCAAGAATAAAATTGCTTCCGCTCCCTTCGAGTTAGTACATTCCGATATATGGGGACCTTGTCCGGTTGAATCTGTGATGGGATTCAAGTACTTTGTTACCTTTGTTGATGACTACTCACGTGTCACTTTTGTTTATCTAATGAAAAATCGCTCTGAATTATTTAACATTTGGTGTAATTTTCATGCAGAAATTAGAACACAATTTGGTGTTCCGATTAAATGTGTTCGAAGTGACAATGGTTGTGAGTATGTCTCGTGAGTTTGTGTCACATTTGTCTTAGAATGACATCATCCACCAAACTTCATGTCCTTACACATCACAACAGAATGGTGTGGCTGAACGCAAAAATTGCTATCTCTTTGAAACAACGCGTGCTCTTATGTTCCAAGTACGTACTCCAAAATGATTTTGGTCGGATGTCGCTCTTACGGCTTGCTATCTCATTAATCGCATGCTGACGTCTGTCCTCAATGGTGATACTCCCTTCTCTCGATTATATTCCAAACGAGAGTCGTTTTCTCTACCTCTCCGAATATTTGGTTGCTTGTGTTATATTAGGGATACCCGAACAAATCTTTCCAAATTAGATCCAAAGGCTATCTAATGTATTTTTCTTGGGTATCCTAAGGATCAGAAAGGGTATCGATATTTTTTCTTAGTCTTGAAGATGTATTTTTTCTCTCGGGATGTTACCTTTGTTGAAATCAAGTTTCCTCCGCTTTCACAAATTTCATGACCAGTGCCCCAAGTTTACCCAGAAGATGACTTCTTGTTGTTCCCGGTTCAAGCACAACAACCCACTGTTAGGCTGCCCTCCCCTACCGAGCCAGTGCTCCAATCCGACGGTCCGCAGACACTGATTCGGTCCGCACCGCCGTCGTCCGAGCGATCGTCGCAGATAATGTCCATTGTCACAAAGTCATCCTTCTCCTCTGGCTCGTCTGATTCGTCTCCGCCTTCGGCTTCGCCTGTTCTACCAACTCGACCTCGTCGTGCCTGTCGTGCCTGTCGTGATCATCCCTTGTATATTGAAAACTACAAAGGACTAGCAAGCCACACTCAGTCCTTAATAGCTACTATTGATGGGATTCAGATTTCCAATTCTGCCGAGGGTCTTCTCAAACATTCCGGTTGGCGTGCTGCTATGGAAGAGGAGATGAATGCGCTTCGAGAGAACCATAGTTGGGACTTGGTAAATTTGTCGTCTGGTAAACAGGCTGTCGGATGCAAATGAGTGTTCACGATCAAAGTGAAACTAGATGGCAGTCTTGATTGACTAAAGGCTCATCTGGTGGCTAAAGGATATTCACAAACTTATGGTGAAGATTATTTTGAGACATTCTCCCCAGTTGCCAGGATGACCTCTGTACGCGTACTATTGGCCTTAGCTGTTCGCTATGACTGGCCGCTACTCCAGCTGGATATCAAGAATGCCTTATTCGACAGGGACCTTGATGAAGAGGTATATGTGGTGCAACCTCTCGGATTCGTTGCAAGGGAGGGTAAAGTGTGTCATCTGAGGAAGGCCATATATGGTCTCAAACAATAACCTCGTGCATGGTTTGGTCGGTTTACAGATGTGGTCACTCAGTTTGGCATACGTCAATCGGAGAAGGATCACTTAGTTTTTACCGACAGACATCGGCAGAAAGAATTCTACTTGGTGTTTATGTTGATGACATTGTGATCACATGAGACAAAAGTCAGGACATTGCGGGGCTGAAGAAGTTTCTAGGAGAATAATTTCAGACCAAGGATATAGGCTCATTAAACTACTTCTTGGGTGTTGAAGTTGTACGGAAAAGAAGCACATTGTCATGTCGCAGAGGAAGTATGTGCTAGATATACTAAATGATGTAGGAATGATGCAAGCCAAAGGTGCAACATCGCCAATGGACCCAGGAGAAAAGTTACTCCCCGACAAGGGGGTCCTGATGACGAATCTGGATCAATATCGTCGAGTGGTTGGAAAACTCAACTACCTAGCAGTTATGACTCGTCCAGATATTTCATTTGTCGTCAGTGTTGCGAGTAGATTTATGTCTTCTCCACGAGTTCCACATTGGCAGGCAGTTCTCAGAATTCTTCGCAATTTAGTCCAGATCCTGGAAAAGGAATTCGCATGGAGAACCAGGGACATACACACGTTGAGTGTTTTACTGATGCTGACTAGGGTGCCAGCCTGACAGATAGACGATCTACGTCTGGTTACTCGGTATTTATTGGCGGAAACTTAGTATCGTAGAAGAGTAAGAAGCAGAGTGTGATCGCACGATCAAGTTCCAAAGCATAAGATCGAGCCATTGCTTATGGCACGGCAGAAGTATTATATCTGCAGCATCTTCTACAAGAGCTGGGAGAAGAAGCAGGATCTAAAGCAGCAGATATGTGGTGTAATAACCAATCTGCTATGCATATTGCTACCAATCTTGTATTTCACAAAAGGACGAAACACATTGAAATTGATGTCCATTTCATCTGTGATGAGTATAAAAAGGAAATAATAAAGTTCCATCACGTGAGGACCGGTGATCAGATAGTCGATATCTTCACGAAATCTCTTTTGGGTCCTCGAGTACATTTTTTATGTAACAAGCTAGGCATGATTGATATATATGCTCCAGCTTGAGGGGGAGTGTTAAGCGTTATATTAGGTAGTGGGCTTTAGTCTCTCATCGGGTAGAATAATAAAGAGGGGTCAGCCTCTCCTATTAATATGTAGCATTTTTCATCAATGAGAACAAATATATTATTTTCTTCTACAAATAACATTGCATATGTGCATGGATCCATAAGCCCATTCCTAATATCTATAATACTTTATCATCTTATATATATATATATATATATATATATATATATAAAATTAATGAGCTTCTATCTTAACTTTTTTACCTCTAGATTCTATCCCGAGTACCTTGAACATATGTTAGCAAAGTAGAACATGCTAAGACAACCAAAAGTTAAAAGGATATATGTTTCTCTTGTCATATATTTCGTGAGCCAACAGTAGAAAGTTGCCACTATTTTATTATGCTTATTAATTGTCCGTAAAACGCCACCATTAGGAATTTAAATGGACTACATATCCAAAATTTTCTTATCATTCTTAAAGTTGAACCATGTGAGTAATGAAGCATAAAATCACAGATGACATTAAGTGGACTATAAATCCAACGCATCAACTTTCTAATAGATTTCCAACAAGCCACAAACACCACAAAATGATAGGATAGTAGTTTATGTATCATATATTTGAGCCAACAGTATTATAACATTTGTGAGTAGCTCTTTCATAACTAATTCAATTTATCCATAGCAAGTAAATAGTAGAAGTAGGGTTACTGGATTCATGTTTCAGTTTCTACCTGTTCAATAGGGGTATACATACAAGGTATGTTTAGCTCCATACGAGGCAAGTTACGGGTAGGCTTAGTAGGTTCATGTTGTAAGAACTCAGCACTTTAGGAGTATGTTACAAGTTTTTACTTTCAATGTACACTACATGTACATAGAGGTTATATATGTGATCAAATCGCAACTAGCATCCCATTTCTCCAACTTCGGTAAACCATCTACAGGCAAGACAAATTTAAAATTATACATTACAGATAAATATAAAACGAAATCTCTTTTTTATATTTTATAAAATAAAAAAACTGTTTCTTCCTTTGTTTCTCTTTTTTCTTTTGTTCTTCAAATATTCATTAATTCCATTTAGTTTTACTGATTTTTTTTCTGAGTTTCTTGAATTTTCTTTATTCAGCTGTTCTATATTATGTTTTCTATAAAAAAAATTGCTTATTTTTCAAGCTTTTGGGGGGTTTCAGCATCTGGGTAGTGATTAATTTTGACTAAAATGTGAGATTTTCTCTTATTTCTTCAATTCCTCATTATGTTCATTAATCTCTACTATAATTCATTTTTCTAGCTTTCTCAAAATTTTCTTTACTTGCTCTTCTGTCATGTGTTTTCTGTAAAAAAAAAAAATTGCTTTTCTTAGGGTTAGCAGCATCTCATGCTCATAGTTGTGGCTAGGAATCAGGCACCACATAGAGAGTTAACATCAATTCGACAGTCAGTCATAAAAACTATGCCAATTCTTTCATGGTGCATTCTTATGTTCCATAGCCAACCCCATTATAATGGGAGAAGGCTCGGATGATGATGATATATAAAATAGTTCTTAATATCTAGGTGGTACTCTAATTCCAGAGCTCCGTTATGAAGGGAGAAGGCTTGGATGATGATGATATACAAAATAGTTCTTGATATCTGGGGGGACTAGTGTGGGAAGAGACACCCAGCCTTCCCCCACCCCCACTCCACTAGCAGACAAGCAAGTTTCAGGGCACGTGACCAGTTTGCGAACTTGAGGAATCTGTAACCCTGAATATTAGTTTAGATGGACTAAATATTGGAAATTATTTATGAGTTGGACCATGACTAGTGAAGAAAATAAAATCACTTAGTGAGGAAGTCAAAATGGAAGCTACAAAGCCATTGTTTCAATTGTCTAAGATGAATGAAGCATTGATTTGGGACTATATGGGTGTTAAAAAGGAAGACACGGACTATAAGATGACAAGTACATTTCTTGCAACTACTGCATCCTGTTTCTGAATGAATCAGAGAACAGAGAAGCAGAATATTTATACTCCTACAGATATTGGAGCTTGTTTACATCTTTAACTTCAATGCCATCCAATCATACAATAAGTACAAGTACTGGGAGAATGTACTTAACAGGCTTCGAGTTGCAAAAAAAAGAACTATACTTTCAAATCAATTAAAGTCAAAAGAAGTACCTCAGCACATTTTTTCGGTAGCACCAAACGTCCAATGCGACCAGCATCACTAGCACTAAGCATCTTTTCAAACAAGGGTGTGATGACAGAATTTGAGCTTTAACATACAGTTAAGGCAAAGTGTGGCAAATAGAAAGAAAGATCAAATATCAGAAACCTGACCTCATATGTGGAAGTTCAGATTTGAAATTTGACATTTATAAAAAGGTCAAAAAAACGCAAAAAAAATAATGCTGTTTATGATAAATGGATACTTTCCAGATATTTGTTGTAGTTCTTGATCTGTTATCCGAGGCCAATAACGAGGAAGCAATTGTGCACGTGTACGGGCATCAGCTCGGGATCTTCCATTACGTATCTCACCGAATGAATCACTCTGATTATGAGGGTTGGGAGGTATTTGCTTTATTGATGGAGGAGCCATTTGCCTTTGGGCCTGGGTGGTTGAGATCCTGCCTAGATCAGTTGCCCCATTTGGCGATGGCAAAGGAGAAGCCAAGCGAAAAGTTGACTGATCTCCCTTTAAAATGGAGGGCTTTCCATTTGAACTTGGATGTGTGTCAAAATTAACTCCAGGAGAACCGCTTGTGCAGGGGTCTGAAATCACTCCCTTTCTTGTCGACATTGGATTATCTCCTAAAATGTGGCCAAAATCTTATAAAAATTAGCATTTCATTCTTTATGATAAATATAAATGTAAAACTAGGCCAAACCTGTGGTTCCACTTCCAGATCTGTCACGCACGCTGTGATTAAGGTTGCTAGATGCCTGTTTCTCAGGCATATCTGTCATTCTTCTGTCCTGAGTAGAAATAGAAGGGCGGCTAACAGAAATCAGCTTTTCAGCATTTGGAGGCCTGTCAAATTCAAATGCTAGTCGTTGCTGCAATTCAGACTGGGGACCAATTGCACTCCACATATGTGATGCTTGGCGCCATTGTCCAGGAAATGAACCAGTCCCCTGGTTCCAGCTTTTAACAGGATATTCTTTGGGCCTCTCAGGTACTTGTGTCTGTTGGGGCAGAAGCAAAGAAGGTGGCCACATCTGATTTTGTGCCTGAAGAAACAAGTGACCCCATTAACCAAGTGGACAAAACGAGATATGTTCTCAAAATATAAATATCTATCCTGGAAGTGAGATCTAGGACTTGTATTCAACGGACTTTTTAAACACCGTCGAGCTATAAATCAGTTAAGAAAAAGTAGCTAGAAAGTTCAAATAAGAAAGGAGCTCAACAAATTAGTTAAGAAAACGCCCCAAATTATGAAGCTGACCCTAAATCACGAAAGATCCTTTATGAGGAAATCACATTATATATATATATATATATATATATATATATATATATATATATTGGTGTCCTTTCGTCGGCTTGGCCACAAGTGCCAAGGGGGGGATTCGAAACCGAGCCTCCCGCTCCGGGGGCCTCCGGTGCTATCACTAGGCCACACCGGAGAATCATATATATATATATATATATATATATATATATATATATATATATATATAGAGAGAGAGAGAGAGAGAGAGAGAGAGAGAGAGAGAGAGTGAAGTTTGGAGATGGAGATGGAGAGGAGAAGAAAAAAAGTAGGAGAAGAGAGAATATGAGAAAGGAGATTGCAAGGGCCTTTGAACCCTAGGTTGCATCTCATGTCTATTTATATTGATATGCAATACACCCACAATTACTATTATACCCTCATATGATAAATAACAAAATAAAATAACTCTAACACCCTCCCTCAAGCAGGAGCATATAGATCAGACATGCCCAGCTTGCTACATAAATCAGAAAATGGACCACGAGCAAATGGTTTGGTGAGGATATCACCTAATTGATCCTCTGACCGAACATAAAGAGTGACAATCTGTTTCTTTAGCAACAAATCACGAACAAAATAACAATCCACCTCGATATGCTTCGTGCGCTCATGAAACACCGGATTCCTTGCGATAAACATTGCCGACTGATTATCACAATACATCTCCATCGAAATAGGAATCATAATCCCCATTTCATGAAGAAGAAACTGCACCCACATTATCGTAGAAGCTGTATGAGCCATCGCACGGTACTCGGCCTCTGCACTAGAACGAGCCACAACATTCTGCTTCTTACTACGCCACGTGACAAGATTGCCACCCAAAAACGTACAATAGCCAGAAGTAGACCTTATATTACTGCGACTGTCTACCCAATCAGCATCACTGAACCCACTCAACAGAACCATAGGGATGATACTTAACAGTATACACCCATCTACAACCCACTGTCTGTTTTCCAACAAGAAATGATGTAAGCTTCCAAGTCTGATTTTGATGTAAAGCACACATCTCCTCATCCATTGCACTTTTCCAACCAGAAGATGACATTGCCTGCTTGTAAGTTTTGGGAATGAAAATAGAAGACAATGAAACAGCAAATACATGAAAAGATGAAGCACGGTGTAATAAAATAGTTAGAAATGTGATGCTTATTCTTTGTGGTACAAAGACGTTTTCTTTTTCTGAGAGCAATAGGAAGATCATCTAGATCTGTGGTGATAGGAGTAGAAACCTCAGGCACGAAAGCTGATTGGTTGAGGGCTGAATTCTACAGAACCACTGGCATGTCCTTGGATCTCTGATAAACCTGTAAATGGGGAATGGGGACAGAAGTTGACTCAGGAATGACCGAAAGTGGTATAGAAGCTATCAAATCTATTGTAAAAGGAATACAACGGTCTCCTGAAGGAAAGAAAGGGGTAGACTCAAAGAATGTAATATCCGTACTGACATAATATTTGCGTGACTGTGGACTGTAACACCGATAACCTTTTTTAGTACGGGGATAACTAAGAAAGACACACTTCAGAGATCTAGGAGCCAACTTATCTCGATTAGATTTCAAGTTATGAATAAAAGCAACACACCCAAACAATCGAGGAGGTAAGGAAAAATTTGCGACATCTGTATGTAATATGGTAAATGAAACTTTCTTATTTAATACAGATGATGGCATGCGATTAATTAGATAACATGCAGTAAGAACGACATCTGTCAAATACTGTTTAGGGACATGAATATTGAACATGAGAGTTCGAGCCACATCTAAAATGTGTCAATGTTTGCGTTCGGCTATACCATTTTGTTGAGAGTTATGGACACAACTGGTTTGATGAATCATATCACGATCAACATAGAAACTGTTCACAGAAGATTGAGTATACTCCAAAGCATTATCAGAACGCAGAATTTTGATACGTTTATCAAACTGAACATAGACTTCATTATAAAAGGCAGATAACACATTTGGAAACTCAGATCTTGCTTTCATTAAATAACACCAAATCATTCTGGAATAATTATCAATAAAAATAACAAAATACTGAAATCTTTTCGGACTTTTGAATCTAGACGGACCCCAAATATCAGAATAAACAAGATCAAAATACTCTAATTGACGACTATCACTACGACGAGGGAAGGAACTACGGTGATGCTTGCCTAACTGACAAGCCTCACATTCAAGACTAGAAACATGACTCAAACTAGGAACAACTTGACACGACTTAGCCAAAGATGGATGTCCTAAACGATAATGCCACTACAACGGAGAAGTAGAAACAGAAGTGAAGGCCTTTTCAGATAGATCCAAGTAGTACAGTCCATCATTTTCATGCCCCAACCAATCATCTTCTTCGTCTTGAGGTCCTGAAAAACACATGAATTGGGAGAAAATGTCAAAGAACATTGAAGAAATTTGGTTAACTGCGATGTCCCAAGAGGTGGATGGTGACTAGGTTGCCACAAAAGCAGGATTACCTATATGTACCATAGTTGCAGCAGGTTAGAAGGTGGTACTAGCAAGCGCGTTCAACTTCTGGAGGATCTTTTCAAATGGAGATGAGGTATTGGAAGTTGAAGTCTGATTGAAACCCAAAGTATCATCTCTGGGAGCAGAAGTGGTGACCTGGGATTGTATATTTTCATCATGCACTTGATGTGCATATTCTGGTTTGCCCCACTTGTCCCAACAATAGCCTTCCACATGACTAAGCATTCCATAATAGTTACACTTCCGTGGTTGACCACGGCCACCACCACCACCGCGGCACCACCACGACTATTGTCTCTACCACCACGACCTCCTCCTCGACCAAAACTACGACCAACATCTCTACCGCCACGCCCACTACCACGTCCACCACCACGACCAACAGCACTAGAAACTAGGACAGAAGAGTCAGTACTCGGCATTACAAAACTGTCCCAGAAAGAAACGATTGAGACGGGAGAAAGTATCTGCCACCGTAGGTAACTGCTCTCCAGCAAGGATTTGAGCTTTATAAGGTTCGAGCGCAGGATCCAAGCCGGCTAGGATAAGTGAAACATGAAACTCTTCCTTCTGTCTCTGAGCTTCCTTCAAATCAGTAGTAACAGGATGATATTGAAGCAGTTCCTCCCACAAAGCCTTCTTTGAAGCCAGATATTCCTTCACAGGCTTCCCATTTTATTTTGTATTAAACAATAACGCGTACAACTCATAAATACGGACAACGTTTTGCTTCTGCGAATATGATTCTTCCAGAGATGTCCAAATCTGTTTGCTTGATTCACACCACTGAACATTAGCAGCGATATGCGGTTCCATACAATGCCACAACCACGACATAATGTATGCATCTGCACTCATCCAATCTTCATACTCAGCGGAAGTTTCAGGCGGAGGTTCTTCCGTCAAAAACTTTAACTTCTTCTTTGTCCTTAACACCACTTTGATAGACATGGACCAGGCAAGGTAGTTCGAACCATTGAGTTTCACCGCTGTAATCGACTTTCCCAATTAATCATTATGAATAATAGTAAAAGGAGAACCACCTCCGCTACCACGACCGCTATTAACCTCGCTAGAAGATTCGGCCCCCACCATACTTGCAGATGCAACAGAAAGACGAGGTCTTTGAAACCGTAGATCTCACAACAAATCTCAACTGACGACGAACAACCAACAGAGATATGTAGAAACCCTAGATCTCATAAACGAACCACGAACGACTACGAACAAAGAACGGCGAATCATGAAAAGTAGACGAAAAATAGTCGAAATTTTTTTTGGTTGCTTAAAATTTCGATCGGCCCTGTCGTGGATGGGATTACAGTACTTTCAAATATATGCTCTGATACCAAGTGAAGTTTGGAGATGGAGAGGAGAAGAAAAAAAGTAGGAGAATAGAGAATATGAGAAAGGAGATTGCAAGGGCCTTTGAACCCTAGGTTGCATCTCATGTCTATTTATATTGATATGCAATACACCCACAATTACTATTATACTCTCATATGATAAATAACAAAATAAAATAACTCTAACATATATATATATATATATATATATATATATATATATATATATATATATATATATAAAGCACCTATATATTAGTTGCTCTAATTCACAACCTTAGCACAACTCCTCAATGTATTGTATCAATCTTTGGTTGCTTAAAATTCAAAAAAAAAATATGTGGGAGCTCCATGATTACTTTCACTTATATAACCTTTACACAATTATATGCAGCATGCAAAGGAAGCAAGGGTTTAGGTCCTAATGAGAGCTTACTGTGGAGGAACTTTTCCCTCATAAAGGAAAGGGGTGTTATTCTCCAAGGCATGCAATTCTCTACAGCACTAAGGAGTATTTTAAACATGCTATAGAAGTCTCAACACACATTAGATTCAATATCAGAATTCTGACCTGGAAGTTTGACCGGCTTATCTTCACAAACTAAGAATAACATAAAAGGTTTGTTGAAGCTTCCATTATCACTATGAGTTAATAAGATTTCTTGAATCTTATTAACTCATAGTAACTGCATTGTTAAAGCTGTAAAGATGCATGACATGATAAAATTGTTGTGTTAACTTATCAATCATCAACCAACTTTATTTCCATACCAAGTTAGTATCATGATAATAGCCAGAGTCAAAAGTATGTATAAAGCTTGTGGTACTAAATTGCATGAGGAAATATCTATAATAAGATAATAAATCATGATAATAGCGACAAAAACAAGTCCACAATAAAATGAAACACCAGCATGGCTATTGCTTCCCTAGACTTGCCTGAGTCAAAGAGTCATCCTAAACAATGTCGCATTAGAAATCGGATTTTTATGAATGTCTACATCCAAGACATTACAAGGAAATAAAAATCCAGAAATTTAATTATAAAAAACTTAAATCTAATGCAAACGCTACTTGGTGGACAAGCGAGGACAGAAAATAAAACCAAAGTAGGATTATATAGAAACACTATTTTTTTGAGAGAAATGCAGACACCCATATTTATAGTCACAAGAAGATTGTTGGGGTATAGTTTCACAGATTCTTTAATTGCCAAATTCAGAGAAAGGCCAAAGTTTGTCAAAATATCATGACATAAACAGAAAATAACCAAGTTAAATAATATGGAGTCTTTTGGAGAATTGAGAAATTTATCAATATCTAATTAATGATCAAAATTTCAATATATGAGGATATTGGGTGTAGTAATAAATAAAAGATCACGAGATACTCATTATTGTATAAGATATAATATGAAAGAAAAAGTGCAAAGGTATCCTATATACAGGGTCCAATGTTACAAAGGGCTTATCAAAAAGGCCAAACCAGGAAATCGGATTATCTGCCCTGTGTTCCACAAGCCTGATTCTCACTTACCCGAAATAGTGAGATTCGTGCCATAATCGTCAGATCGGAATACACCAGTCCTAAATGAAGAGAAAATTCACAAACCTGAATATAGAGCCACCTAGTGAACATAATTGAAGCTAATTGTGAAGGAAAATGGTTCTATCTTCCTTCTCTAGTGGGAATGTAAATGGTCCGTCATTAAGAGTCGTTAAGAGGAGACTTCTCTCATTATGGGTATACACTCATATCCCATCACCTAGTAAAAGTAAGGTGTAACACTTAAATTAGAGTATCTCATGCCTGTATTGCCTTCCACAATGTAAAAGAATTTGGTAAATCTTGAGCTAAACACCACGCAGAGCCTCTTCATATTTTTGTACATAAACTCGTGAGTTTCAATTATTAAATGTAGACTACACAAGAGTTACAGGACAAGAAATTATACAATGTTTAAAAGGTTTAGCAACTGGTATGAGAATTATGCATGTATGTAAGTTTTTATAATAGTGAGGATGCAGTAATTGTGTCCCAAAACAATTGACTAGCCATTGTGTCACTAAGAAACAAAACATTCACCAACAACCCTCCAAACCTAAGAATTCCTAGAGGAATTAAGAATAAATCAATGATTTGAAAGTTGTTGATAGTCATAGCCTCTAGTTGTTCCAAAAGATGTGCTCATAATCAGAGCCACTCTATAAAAAGCTCATCTATCTAAAGATGTGTGCTTTAAAATGGGCGACATGGTGAAGTGCACTCTAAGCCTCACCTAATGCCTTGTAGACAAGGCAAGTGCTTCATAAAATATGTTCTTTTGTGCATGTTCATAAAATATGTTCTATCATGACTTCATACATGCATGTCCATAATCCATATCAAGGTTCACAGTATCGGCCATTACCAATACGTATCAGTCTTATTGTATTGGTTATAGCATTCCAAAATGATATTGACCCTACCGAAATTGATCTATACAAAAATTGGGGTCTCTTTTCCTGCCAATTCAACAAAGAAAAAATAAACCATTTAGAGAGAAGTATAGGAAAAAATTAATGTTTGCATAAAAGAATCAACCTGCCCAAGATCACTTGTTACAGGTGTCAATAAAATTCCTCAACAGATAAACCGTAACCATTATCATTTTCCATGTTGTATAATACATATTCACAACGTTCGTACTTCGTACCAATAACTCCAAAAGTCAGATCCAAAACCAAGAAACTATCGAAATACCAACTGATACTCATAAGAATGGTCCGAAACCGATTCCGGTACTGCTATTGCAAACCTGGTTCCATATAGATAGATACGTAATCGACATATGTAAAAGAATGATTGGGTCAAAATGTCAAGGAAGTAGTAGCATAGGATGGAAAAACAAGAACTTTCGTGTTGTTACTTCAAGGACCACTTTAAGTTTGCAGGTTTACTATGTGGGAAATAGGTATTAGATTAGGCTAGACTAACATTATGGTTTGTTTACATGACTTACAATATCTAACTGTCTCAAACCACAACTAACCGATAAATTTAACTCACCACAGCCGATGTCTTCCTAGCACAAGCCATGCACTCGACTCCTCCGGCATCTAGAAGGAGATAACCCGGCAACGATACAATGCATCCACAATGAAGCCTCTGAAACAAAACAAAAACAAACAAAAAAACATATAAAACTCGAAACTTTCAAACACATAACTACAATTTTCAATCCCAATCCTCACCTTCTCGCACAATTCACACTTCCTCCAGCCAGCCGTATCCGAGTGGAAAGTCTCGCAAAAATTCCCTTGTTCATACGCATGGCTAACAATACAAATGCATGTAGAGAAATATCACAGAAAATTAACAAACATAACAACTGATTCACTCCAAAATCATCAAAAAAATGGAATCTTTACCGCAAAATCCCTAAATACTCCCTAAAGGCTACGAATTTGAGACTCGAATAGGACGATCTACACAAAATTTCACGTAAAATAAGAGGGGATTGAGAGGGGAGAGCATACAAGCAGCGGTCGCATAGTTCGGCGTGTTCGCCGGAGCGGAGGCGCCAGCTCCTCCGGCGGGGCGGCTCTTTCGGGTCCTTGCAGTAGGAATTGAAGCAGATCTTCGCCGAGGCGGCGGCGGAGGCGGCGGAAGCCGCCGGAGAAGAAGAGGCCATGGGGAGAGGAGAAGAGTCTAAACGCTAGAGAGGAAGAGAGGGAGGAAGGGGGGACGTGATTCTATTCTCTCTATCCATTGTTGTTGTTGTTGTTGTCGTCGCTGCTGCTGGTTTTGTAGCTATGACTAATTTAGTTGGGGATATGGTCACCGCCCCCTCTTTATAATTTTAAAATAAATAAAAAAATTCTCTCAATAGTTTCCACAACCGCACTCTTTTGGACTTTGCTTGTTACTGGTTACCACCTAGTACAAGGCATCTGCTAAATTTAGGGTTTCATTTTTGGTTTCGGCCGGTACGAACGATATATCGGAGTATTTTTTACAAATTTTTGGTGTTATATTCTTATATGAATATGTATACAAAGATATTGCCTTCTGCTCAGAGCTTAAGGGAATCTTAGATGCCTTTTTTCTAAAGAAAGTTGTATATTTTGGTTAGAATGTCCTCATGAATGTGTAATATGGTTTTCTCTTCACTGGAATACGTGGGTTGGTACCAATGTTGGACTATAGATTTTGAGACGACAAACTCTAAAAGTGGTGTTTTTAATGTTTAGTATTTATGTAAAAAAAAAAATATGGACAATGATATAATATTATCAACACAAAAATCAAGAAATAAAATAATAAACAAAATATAATATTCAAATTTATATGTCATAATGAAATGAGTCTATTTTGTTCACCCACCAAAAATAGGGTGTTTGTTCACCATCCACTAAAGAATGGACATGTGTCAAATTAAATATCAAAACTATTTTGGATGTTCATAAAACCACTTCCAAAGTGGTTTTGTGTTAAATAAAAATGATATGTGTCCATTTTTTAGTTGAAGGTGAACAAACATTCTAGTTTTGGTGAGTGAACAAAAATGGACTCATAATAAAATACTAATAAAACTGAAGATGTTCCAAAAAAACAAACAAAATTGATGTTCCAGACAAATAAATAAAAAAAGCTAACAATGTTTGGAATAGTTTATATGATAATAATAAAAAGGAAAAATATGTAACTTGTTATGGTGTTTCATTACCTCCAAGAGAACCAAGAGAGAGGGAGAGAGAGAGAGAATGACGACGGAAGGGTAGGAAGATTGAAACAGAGGAGATTGACAATAACGAAAGGATAGAGATTGAGAGTGCCATATTGTTAGAGTGACGGAAGGGAAGATAATTTTGACAACGACTGCATCAAATTTTTTTATTCTAACCACTACCAAAATAAGTCAAATTAGCGACGAAATTAGCGACTCTGGAAGACAACGTCGCTAATATTATTAAAATTAGCGACATATTTAAAAGGCATCACAATACGTTGCTAGCAGCGACATTCAACGACGTTTAGCGACTACCTTTAGTATTATGAAAGGTGACATCGTCAACGAGTCGGTGGACGTCTCTATATTATTAATAATAGCGACGTTTAGCGACTCCGCGCCTTATATGTCATAGTATATTAAACATTTAGAGACTTTTAGCAACGTTTCGTGTTGACGTGCTAAATTACTTCATATAGGGTTTCGTTGGTTGGTTCGACTTTTCATTTCTCTCCCAAAATTACCAATTCCCGCGCGCCCCCTCCCCCCCTCGTTCCTGCCAACCGCTGACCTCCTCCGAGCAACCGGCGACCCACCCGCCTCGTCGACCGCCTCTTCGACCCCCCGCCTCCGAGCCCCCGCCGACCCCCTCTTTGACCCACCCGCCCCCACGACCCCAAGACGCAGCTCCTCCCCCTCTGGCGTGGCTGCTCCCCTCCAACGTGATCCTCCTCCGTCGACCCCTCCCTCAGGTGCTTCTCCTCCTTTCTTTCGGCTCCCCTCAATGAGCTCTTCTCTCTCTCTCTCTCTAGGGTTTTCAAGGACTCCACCTGGACACACACACTGTCACGGACACACGGACACACACATACACTGAGATGGTGTTGTGTGTGAAATTGGATTAGGGGTTATGTGTGGAACTCGGACACGGACACACACACACACACACACACACTGAGATGGTGTTGTGTGTGGAATTGGATTGGGGGTTGTGTGTGGAACTCGAACACGGACACACACACATTGATATGGTGTTGTGGGTGAAACTCAGATACGAAAACGAACACACACACACACACACATACTGAGATGGTGTTCTCTACACTATCCGACATGACACAGACATAGGTAAACCCTAATCTTATCTAACCCTATCTAATATGACACTGACACGTACACACACACACATGGACATATACACAATACGACACATTCAAACACACACGGGCGGGACACACTCACACTGACATGACACACACATGCTGACACGATACACCAACACAGACACACATTTCTTCTAAAATAGTGCTACATGTGTGTATTTGTGTTTTTTGTTGCATTTGGTTATATGTGTATGACGGACCATATGTGTTGAATTTGGTTATATGTATATTTGTGTTGCAGAATAGTTTAGGGTGTCAAGTTGTGACTATGATCGTACCTATATTGGTAACCTATGTTCGCAACCTATCTTATATATATATATATATATATATATATATATATATATATATATATATATATATATATATATACACACACACACACACACACACACACAATAGGCGTATAACCTATGTTCGTAACCTGGCATGGTATTGGATTCTTTTATAACTCGTATCCAACTTGGGTTAGAGTAGTGTCAAACATATCCATGACACAAGAGTTCGTGTTCGTGTGGTTATGGCATGACATTAGTATATGTATCGCGTAACCAATGACACAGCGTCCCCCTCGGCCACGATGATCCCCCTCGGCTCACCTCAACCCCGATGTCACGACTCGCACCCGGAAAATCGGGCATGAGTCATGGGTACGTCCAGCCTACGCCGCAGCATCGACGGTAGAACGCTGTCTAGGTCTACTAACAATCCCACACAATCAATATATAAACCTGTCAAGATCTCAACTCCAAATGGAGGAGTAATATCACAATGATAATCTCAAGTACTCAATCACGAATCTAAGTACGATAAGATAACACAAAAATCTAACAACTACAAGGTCTAAATAACTGCTACTAAAACAACCACAACATCAATAATAATAATAATAATACAATAATATCCAAAATCATATACAATACAAGGTCTCAATCCAAAACCGAAGACAAATCCGGTGCTAAAAGCTAATAAAAACAGTAACTGAGGTCTTAGTGATCCCGACTACCAACCCGAAAATTACTCCTAAACTAGAGGGTCCCTGTTTGCACCATCGATAGGCTGAGGTCCATAAAACATCGGACACCAATCCTCTGGATAATCTAGAAAAAATATGTCCAGTCAGGACTGGAGCAAGTACACCTCTAACAGCAGTTCCAGTTAAATGATAAAAACTATAAAACAGTTGTAGCAAGTAGCAAGGTGAAGGAAATAAAGTATGAAACAAGAAAATATACATATCACTGGTGCATAAATGTAAAGATGCATGAATATAAGAAGCAAGATAGTAATAACTGCAAGATACAGGAAATCTAAACTAAGATCAAGTACGTGCACAAGAACGTGTAGTGAGTCTAGCAAGAAA